>NQII01000010.1:1650090-1717831 GCA_002778355.1 Clitarchus hookeri
CGCCGCGCCAAACAATACGGAGCCTACGTATAAAAGGGAAGGGGAGTGTTGTCTCGTGTGTACATGTATAAGTGGCCCTGTTAAGCGTTAATAAAACTGATTTATTGGTAACCTGAAAACGAGGTGAATTTATTAGTAAATTGGACCTAGAGACAATAGTGTCGACGTATTCCTACGCCCTAACACTGAGGGCTAGCCTCAATTGCTGGTGCCTTATGCAGAGAGCAGATTCAATACCTACTTATAAACCATAGCATTGGGCAGGTATCAGTGTTTGCACGTGAAGACACAATTTTAGGCATCACAGTATGGGAGACCAGAAGCAAGGAGCTCTATCGGCATTTTGACGATAGCAAGTTCACCACTGGCCAAGAATGTCGGCCAAGCGAGAGGAATGCTCGTGCCTCGCAACCAACGCTGCAGATCCTCTCTCACTAAAAGCTACCAATACTGCTACTCTAGGTCATGATCTATGGCAAAACTATCATATACCACAATGAGATGTTAAAAAAGTGACAAGAAGACGAACAAAAGCCGTTCACATTCACGCTTAAAAACGATAACCCAAACAAAATGTAACTAACATGCACAAGTAAAGGAGTCTCGCAAACACATTCACAAGAACTCTATGTACAAACAAAACTGTTTACAAAAGGTTATTTGAAGTATCTGCCTCTTTCTTTTCTACTGTTGTATAATTTCACATAATTTTGTGAAACAAACACAATCTTTTGATATTTTATTCATTCACTAGGGCTTGTACCCATTATTATTGACAACTGAAACTTGCACCACTGTCGAACTACTGAGACAAAAAAATCTCCACATTGTTAACTCAACAGTGAAAAAGCTAATAGTGCTAAGGTGAACCTTTCAATCTACCAAAGTTACACAGAACATTTATACTGCTGAATTACTAATAATATTACATAACTTCAAAACCCTGCAATATTTTCATGTTTACGTACGTTTTGGGTGCATATATTATAGGCAGCAGAAATGTGAGTAGTGAAGAACAGAGATATAAACAGAATACAGGCAAATAAGATAACGATTCTGAAAAGAAGATATAAGTGTGAAAAGAATGGACAAGATGAGGAATGAAAATGTAAGAGAGATATTAACAGAGGAGTCCATTCAAGATAGGATACAGAAGACGAGACTAAAGTGATATGGCCACATGAAGAGAACAGAGAAGAAGAGGCTTCTGAAACAGATGCTAGAGGAAAAATGCAGAGAGAGAGGTTGACTGGGTTACAGTTTGAAATGAGAAATGGTGGATGGACAGAATTACGTGGAGAGGTGTATATTTTAAGCACACACTGGATAATTATTTACAAATAAGGTACAGCGGGGAAAGTGAAACCGCAAATTTCACTAGAGCAACTTAAACTTCTTATTAACCATTCATATGTTCACAGAAGTTAGTGAAGATTCAGCAGCGTGTTTGTTAAAATATGCCTTAACTATAATTTCAGTTTAATTATATTAGCTTGAATTGTGTGTTCTGTAGGTTAATTTTTTTATTTAGTCGTCCGTGGGTTCCACTTACCCCTGACTCTGGGGTAAGTAGAAACTGCTAGCTCTTTTTGATTAAAAACTGTTGCCAAGTGGACGGGGGAAGTGTAAATGAATAAAGGCTTCATTAAAAAAAACATTCTTTTAATGATACATTTTATAAAAAATTATGAAAAGGTTATACAGTACAGCCCCGATTATCCGTGGAATTGGGTAGCATGGGCACCGCGGAGAGAAAAAATCGCGGATAACCCGAAAAAAGACTGAAAATCAGGTGCACACAGAAAAAAAAATATTTCAACATAAAAACTATGTTTTATCGTACAAAAAACATAATAAAACTTTTAAAATACATACGTATGTACAGTACAGCAGAAACCTTTGCTCTACGTCTAAACACTAAAATAAAGAACAGTAAACAAAAAACAATGCCATACAGAGTACTGTACAAAAAGTGTTGAGTTACACCTTTTTAAAAAAATCAGTTGCTCGATTTTACTTCTTGCATTGGAAACACCTTTTCTTTATTCTAAATTGTAGTTTCTTCAACATGAGTTTTTCTGCCAGATGTGCATCATCGTCTTGTTCCTCTAAATATTGAAGCAATCCGTCTACGTGCTGCAAAGCAGTTTTGTGTGTCATCCGCGCAGGTGCCTCGTCTTCTTCACTTTCAGTTTGTTCTNCGTCGTCTTGTTCCTCTAAATATTGAAGCAATCCGTCTACGTGCTGCAAAGCAGTTTTGTGTGTCATCCGCGCAGGTGCCTCGTCTTCTTCACTTTCAGTTTGTTCTTTGTTCTCATTCACTCCCATTGCTTTGTTCGTTATCTCTATGTCAGTCAGTCGTTCAAGCCCCGACTCACTTNTTCTTTGTTCTCATTCACTCCCATTGCTTTGTTCGTTATCTCTATGTCAGTCAGTCGTTCAAGCCCCGACTCACTTGCGTCGCATTCCAGCCACTCTTCTATGTTCTCTACGTCAACATTCTCACCTCCAGGAACGGATGTCACTAGGTCAACAAGTGTAGCGGTCGCATGACTTCATTCTCTTCTTTACAAATGTTTTGGTTGACATTTGTTTTGATACTCGGAAATACTTTTCTCCATGACTTAACAAGGGTTTAGGGTTTGATGTAATCCCATGCAGACGCAATATCATAAATGCTATCCAAAATTGTATAATTCCGTCAAAATTCTTTGAGATAGCAGCCTTCCTCAATTTTTGACAGTGACAACTTTGTCCTATATGTTCTCTTCATGGTTGCAATGATTCTCTGGTCCATATGTTGTATGAGCGCAGTAACATTTGGGGGCAAAAATTTTGCGAAGATTTGCCCGTCAGAAGATTTAAGCACACTTGTAGCTGGGTGTTAACAAAACAGCTTTACTTGGCAAATTTTTTGAGTCAGATGTTTACATGCTTGAGGCACAAAATCTCTTCAAACCATTCTTGAAAAATCTGCTGGTTCAAATAACCTTTTTTTTTGGCTGAAATAATCAACTGGTAAATTTTCTGCTCTTGTCCCCCTTAAAAGACCTCGGTTTCTTAGATTTGCAGATTACAAGAAGCCTAAGTTTGTGACTACCCGCAGCGTTGCTGCATGGCAAGATTGTAATTCTTTCCTTGCTTCTTTTGTGACCTGCCGCGTGATGTTCACTTTCAAATGCTAAAGTACAAGTGGGAAGACACTTAAAAAAAAANTGCTTCTTTTGTGACCTGCCGCGTGATGTTCACTTTCAAATGCTAAAGTACAAGTGGGAAGACACTTAAAAAAAATCCCTGTTTCATCAGCGTTATAAATTTGTTCATATGACAGATCCTCAGACAACACAAACGCTTCAAAANAAAAAAAATCCCTGTTTCATCAGCGTTATAAATTTGTTCATATGACAGATCCTCAGACAACACAAACGCTTCAAAATCACATTGAAAATCATTAGCTGCTTGTTGATCACCACTCAGCTTCTCTCCGTGTAGACCAATCTCTCTAATTTAAGGACGTTTCTTAAAACAATGTAACCAACCGGACGACGCATCAAAATTTCCTTCCAGGCCTAACAAATCAAAAAAGATTTTTGCTTTAGTTACAATGGTAGGACCAGACACGGGGGTGCCCTCACTTCGCACCTGAGCTAACCACTCCGCTAATTCCGAGTCAATTTCATTGCCCAGGATTATGCTCTTGTCTTCAACATTTGGCCACCGAAATTTGGAGGTTGATTCAATGTGTCTCGCAAATTTTGCTTCCAGACAATCCTCAATTTCCATCAGTTGTCCAACAAACATTTTCTCTGAATTGCCACTTGCAAGTTTGATGAGCACCCAGTCATTTACTGCAGCTTGTGAAATGTTTTTGGAGACCACCTCCAAAAAGTTAGATTCTTCTTCTGTCTCTCTTTGTTCTTCCTGAAAATCATACTCGTCCGAATCAGAGCCAATCAAAATCAACTGTTGTTCTATGTCCTCATCGTCTTCGCTACTATCAGCTGCTTCCATTTTATTCTTGCCTTCCTTCTTTGCTCTTGCAGAATTTCCTTTTATGTTCTTATTGTCTGAAGAAGCTTTTAGCTTCACCANCTTTGCTCTTGCAGAATTTCCTTTTATGTTCTTATTGTCTGAAGAAGCTTTTAGCTTCACCAGAACCTCTTCCGAAGTAATAACTTCAGCCCCACCACACACTCTCTTTCGCTTTATGTTCAAACGGGGAGCTTGCTTCACTTGCTCAAGGANTCCAACAAACATTTTCTCTGAATTGCCACTTGCAAGTTTGATGAGCACCCAGTCATTTACTGCAGCTTGTGAAATTTTTTTGGAGACCACCTCCAAAAAGTNTTTCCATCAGTTGTCCAACAAACATTTTCTCTGAATTGCCACTTGCAAGTTTGATGAGCACCCAGTCATTTACTGCAGCTTGTGAAATGTTTTTGGAGACCACCTCCAAAAAGTTAGATTCTTCTTCTGTCTCTCTTTGTTCTTCCTGAAAATCATACTCATCCGAATCAGAGCCAATCAAAATCAACTGTTGTTCTATGTCCTCATCGTCTTCGCTACTATCAGCTGCTTCCATTTTATTCTTGCCTTCCTTCTTTGCTCTTGCAGAATTTCCATTTATGTTCTTATTGTCTGAAGAAGCTTTTAGCTTCACCAGAACCTCTTCCGAAGTAATAACTTCAGCCCCACCACACACTCTCTTTCGCTTTATGTTCAAACGGGGAGCTTGCTTCACTTGCTCAAGGAGCAGTTCCTCAAATGAGATTATCCAGACAGGAGGTAAGGATTGAGAAGTAGAGGATACTGGGTCTATTTCACTCTGTAAAGGTAGAATACTTGTAGGATTGTTGAAAGTGATTTTATTCTGTATAAAAGAATTAAATTACACGTACATTCAACATAGTAAAGAAACAAAGAAGTCACAAGATAAACATGTGATAACATCATTGACAAATGAAGGGAAGGTTGCAGCGAGGTTGCAGAGTGTCTATGAAGCGTGTAGCCAACATTTACACCTCCCCCCTAGAAGTCGGTTGCCGCAGGGAACAAGGAAGCAGTTTTCCGGAATGGAAGAAATTGGAAATCATCTTTTTCTTTCCACAAGCAACTTCATAGAATGTCTGCAAGATCTGCTTGATGATTGTATAGGGTCCGATCCGAACTGGATCTAACTTATTAGGATTCAGCCTATTTCCATTTTCGATGTAGACTAAATCGCCAACATTGGAGGTGTGCTGTCGTCAATTCTTATTGACATGTTTCTTATTTATTTGAAAACTCTTCATAGAATTCCGGAGAGTTATTTTCCGGTCTTCTTCAAGAGATGTTTGGTAGTCTTCTTGAAGGGGCAATATCGTGGACTTCTTTCCCAGTAGTAAGTATGATGGTGCAAAGTGTGTGGAGCTATGAATGGTATCATTGTACTTGTTGACACACTCCTGTGCCAGGGTTGGCCAGGCTTTATGGTTATCATTGTCAATTTTACACTGGATACGATTTACTAATGTTTGGTGTAATCGCTCATTAAGCCAGTTTGATTCGGGATGATCAATGCATGTAAAAACAATTTGTATTTCTGTTTTTTCTAAATAGTTCTTGAAGTCAGTAGAATTTATGCCAGTATATTGATCTGCTGTTAGGATTGAGACAGTATTTTGTTGGGTGATTGGATTAATAAAATTGATAAAATCTTTGGCGTTCTGACCCTTTGTAGTGGAGATTCACTAATATCTGGTGAAATGATCCACCAGGATATGCATGTATCGTTTGGTGGATCGGTTTCCAGCAAAGCCTCCGATACTATCGAGTGACATTATTTGAAAAGGCTCTGTAGCAGGGCTAGTTGTGAGAGTAGACCGATAACACAACTACAANGCTAGTTGTGAGAGTAGACCGATAACACGACTACAACGAACTTTGTTTTAAATACAAATCTTACAGTTTTTATAAAAGGTATGTATAGCTTTGTCCAGACCCTTGAAGTAATAAGGTGGTCTGATGGTTGCAATCATCTGTGCTGGACCGATGTGACCATAATGTTTATGAATAAGTTCAATTATTTCTTTTCCTAACTTGGGAAAAACAAAAATTCTTAATTTTTCTCTTAATTTCTTGAGTATGATCTCTTGTTTATACTCTATCAGCTTAGCTGCTTTCAACTCAGAAAAATGATCTGTTTGGTGTTATATTATAGTGGATATATCTATTAAATTTACAACTTGGATCGCATCTTTATTTTCAAAGTATTCGAGGACTGAATTTCTTGAAAGGAGATGAGCCGGAATATTTTCTTTTCCCTTTTTATATATAATATTAAAGTCAAATTGTGATAAATAAAGAATTAGGTCTCCAAGGATTTCATCAGTTCTATCTTTTGTCTTTAAATTCTGTAACGGTTTGTGACCATTGCAGACCGTAAAGTAACGTCCAATTAAGTAGTACTGCCAAAACTTTATTGCATCCTTGATAGCCTTGCATTCTAGATGAATAATGTCTAAACAATTTTCTCTATTTGAGTGCTTGCGAGAGAAGTACGCAACAGGATGTAGTATTCAGTCTTCTTGGGGTAGTTTGAGTGTTGCGTCGTTACCTTTGTAGCTGGCATCTGTCTCTATGAAGATGGGTTTTTCAATACCGTAGATAGCCAGGATCGGTTTAGAGCATAAATAATCCTTAATCATCCTGAAGGTCTGTTCACAGTCATCAGATCATTCAAATTTGACATTTTTCCTCATTAGTCAATGTAGTGGTTCTAGTTTGTGAGTACTATTTTCTATAAATCTCAAGTAGAAATATATAGAACCCAGAATACTCCGCACACCAATCTTATCAGAAGGTCTTTGAAGATTTTGGATAGACACTAAATTTCTTTGGGCTGGAGAAGAAACTGTGTTCTTCGAAATAGTGTGTCCAAGGTACTTGACTGACTTGGCTGCGAACAAACATTTAACTAGTTTTAATTTGAAGCGTTCAGAGTAGATAACGTGTAAAAATTTTATAATATGATGGAGATGGTCCTCCCAGGTTCGGGAGAAAATCAAGATATCATTGATGTAATTGATGGCGAACTCATCCAAATTATTTCTTCGGATTATATTTGACAATACCCTCTGGAATGTGGCTGAAACATTCTTTAAACCAAAGGGAAGAACTTTAAACATGAAATTACTATACTTAGTGATAAAATAAGTTTTTTTTGATCTTGTACTTTGAGTGTGATGCACCAAAAGGCAGAATTAATATCTAATACTGTAAAATATTCACAATTTACAACTTTGTCGATCACATCTTGAATTGTAGGGAAAGGAAAACATTCTGGAACTACCAACTTGTTTAATTTTCGGAAGTCGATGCATAGGCGTGATTTTCTTCCTTTGTCTCTCTTGTATGCTAACGTTACAGGATATGCAAATGGAGAATCAAATTCTTCAATGATCCCGGCTTGTAGTAATTTCTTAATCTGAGTTCTGATTTCTGTATCGTCAGGGATTGAACATTTGTATGGGCGAGAGGTTACGTATTCGTCCCTAAGAAGTTTTATCTCGGCGTCTTGTGATCGCACTTTGCCTATATCAATTTTTTTTTGCAAACAAATGCCTATATTTTTCAATTATTTGTAAAATAGTTTGTTTCTTCTCATTATTCTCAATATGTTGTAAGTCAGCTTCAAATTCGTCTGTTTTCAAATTTTCACTAAAATTTACTTTAATATCTCTATCCAAATCTTCATTATCTTCTGGAGTCTGCATCTGATCATTATTTGATCGGTCTTCCTGTAGATCTATTACGTTCTCGCTATTTATGCGTTGAAAAATTCTTAGATTCTCATTTTGAATCAACTTAAATTTCTGAATAGCATTGATACCTTAGCAAGAGATCATAGGAGAAATTATCATTCTTTACAACATAGGTAGTTATGTAGTCTGTAATATTTCCAACAAGAAGCATAATTGTAGCCCGGGCTGAAGTGAACTCAAGTCCGCTGATTGTTTTTAGTACACCTTTTTGTTCTATTAATTTCAACTTAAGCAAATCGGCAATTCGTTGATTAATTAGTGTTACATTTGAGCCGCTATCATAAACAGCTTTGGTTTTTAAATTGTCATTAATAACAATGTTTAATTCTATCAGCGGATCTAATTTCTCCCGGTTACTCAGTTTAAATTCTTTCTATCAAAATCGACTTTCAATATTTTCATATTATTTAGATTTGTAGAATGTTCTGTCATATTTGAACGTAGTGTTTTAGAAACCAAATTCTTGTTGCGACATTCAGCTACTGGATGGAAACGACTTGAAAAACCAAGGGCAGCACAAATTGAACACTCCTTCCGTAGAGCTTCATTTTTCTGTTGGGGTTCATTTTTCTTATAAAGAGATTTTTTTATAGATTTCGGACTTAACGGTTTTTCCCTTTTCCTTCTAGCAAAAGCGTCTTCCAACTTTCGAAGCCCAGTATACAGACCATCAAGAGTAGTTATCTCTTCCCTATCAAGTTCTTCTTGAGCTTCACTTGGTAAACCAAACACTATCTGGTTGATAAAAGATCATTCAGTACCTTTAAGTTCCACTTCCAGGCATAGTTTCTCTTTGGAAAGTGCATAATCGATTAAAGACCCTCTCAAATATTTGTAGTTAAAGGCCTTCCTAACAATCGACCAGCCTTTATCAACAAAAACATTACGGAAAGAACTCTTCCAAACCTCCCAGGAAGCGGTTAGACCTATCTTTATCAGATTAGTTTCATACCAGTCTTTTGCCAAGCCCGTGACAAAGAAACATAAAGCCTGGATTCTTAGTCCATATGAAATTACATGAAATTGATTGCATTCATCTTCAAATCTACGTAACCATTCTGTAGGATCATATTGTCTTTTTTCAAATTTATATAAAATGAATTTCTTTTCAATGTGATGTAATTTTGTTTCGTCTTGAGTTGAATTTAATTTCAACTGAAGCTCCAATCACTTAATTCGATCTTCTAATTCTAGTTGTAGATGATCATGAGTTTCAGATCCCGGTACAGGAACATATTCTTCTAATAGAAATTTTTGGAAACATATATTGTCCTCTTCATCGAAATATACTGACTTAGTATCATTATCAATCTTTATAGCTATTGTTCTATAACCATTTACATTTTTTATTACAGCTGTTGCATTTTGTATAGGTTTCTTACTTGATAATGTAGAGTGAAGCTGCAGGTCTCTGTATTCTTCTGGTAATAAATACCATACCTCCTTATTAGTAGATATACACAAGATCACTAAGTCATTCTCAGCTTGCTTCACAACTCGAACATAAAGTTGGGTCATCTCCTTACTAGTTGACATCTTGTAATTTAATTTGTAGGATTGTTGAAAGTGATTTTATTCTATATAAAATAATTAAATTACACGTACATTCAACGTAGTAAACAAACAAAGAAGTCACAAGATAAACATGCGATAACAACATTGACAAATTAAGGGAAAGTTGCAGCGAGGTTGCAGAGCGTCTATGGAGCGTGTAGCCAACCTTTACATGCTTAATAGTGAAGATGAATTTCCACAAGGTGATGGGTTGGTGACAGAAGTTCCTGGTCCCAACTCAGTAGTACTCTTCTTTCCTTCAACATCACACCATCTCCTGAACTGAGCTGGGTCAAAACGATCCTTGGGAATTACTTTGTCGTTGAAAGGAAAAATACAACCTTTTTCAAATCCCTTTTCAATTATAGTAGGACTCAGGGTTTTCCAAATTGTTGCTAACATTTATGAAAAAATTGACTTGGGCAACTTGCAGCCATAATTTTTGCGTTGTCATTTGACAAGTTCTTCGTCCCACTTATCTTTTATGGGTTTGAAAACACAGAGATCCATGGGCTGCAGTACATGGGTCGTATGTGGAGGTAATTTTAATATGGTTATGTTCTGCTTCCTCTATCAGGGAAACACCAACATGAGAACTCTGGCCATCATAAATAACAACTACTGGTCTCTGAGGGGGCAGATTTTTCAGAAAGCTGTTTACGAAATATTTCTCGAAGGTGATGGTGTCCATCCAGCCATGCTTTATNTATCTTTTATGGGTTTGAAAACACAGAGATCCATGGGCTGCAGTACATGGGTCGTATGTGGAGGTAATTTTAATATTGTTATGTTCTGCTTCCTCGCTTCCTCTATCAGGGAAACACCAACATGAGAACTCTGGCCATCATAAATAACAACTACTGGTCTCTGAGGGGGCAGATTTTTTAGAAAGCTGTTTACGAAATATTTCTCGAAGGTGATGGTGTCCATCCAGCCATGCTTTATGGCAGCGAATGTCATGTTGGGGAATTCTACATCTTTGGGGATCCAGGAATCCCATACATTTTTTCTTTAAATACCACAAGTGGCGGCAATTTCTCGCCAACAGCATTTGCACCCAATAACACACAAATGTTTTCTTATCCACAGCCAATAATCACCCTATGAGCTGCAAGTCCTTTTTCCCCAACTACCTTGGTCTTCTTTGGGTCAAGACAGAAACTTGATTCATCGAGATTATAAATCTGTGATGGCAGAACGTTTGTGGTAACCTCTTTCAAGAGCTTGAAATAATCTGACACTACAAATGGATCTGCACTTCTTTTGCAGGCAACTTCCACGCTCTGAGGCTTTTTTATGCTCAAATTAAACTCTTTTTTGAAGCAAATGAAATAATCATCTCCTNGGTCAAGACAGAAACTTGATTCATCGAGATTATAAATCTGTGATGGCAGAACGTTTGTGGTAACCTCTTTCAAGAACTTGAAATAATCTGACACTACAAATGGATCTGCACTTCTTTTGCGGGCAACTTCCACGCTCTGAGGCTTTTTTATGCTCAAATTAAACTCTTTTTTGAAGCAAATGAAATAATCATCTCCTGGAAAGCCATCCTTGAAAGGTGTGAGAATATCGTTTTCCCTCACATAGCGCCCTATAGTTGCCAGTACCTCCTCCTTTGATAGACCGAAACCCCAACGCTCCATTGTTTTTAAGCAATCAGCAATTACTTTCTCTTCAGCAAGAGGAATGGATGGTGGTCTCCCATTACTCTTGCTTTTGACACCCCTCTGACCTTTGACTCTCTTGAATAATGTTGCCTTAGGGATTCCATAGGCTTTGGAAGCCCTGTATAGAGTCCTCTCGCCTCTTTTTACTTCCCCTGGCTAATTGGAGTCAGGTAGGGGCTGAACATTTGTAACAGTGTGGGAGCTATGATTTTCCCCAAGGCTCAGCCCCTTATCCCATTCAGACCCAGTGTATACAATTGTGTATATTATGCACGTGTGGGTAAATTATTTGCAAACAGACTTACTGGTCTAGGTTATTGTTGATTTATGTAACTGTAGCCCAACATATAGCCTACAGCTCATTGATGATGACAACGAAACAAGTCGACTTAAGTACAGCACGCATCAGAAAATTGTTTGTTTGCCACACCTGAAACCTCCTGTTGGCCCTTGCATTCTGGCGCTGCTCACTCTCATCTGCTCTAAAGACCTCCATGTAAAGAGGTGCCCAGCCCACTCTTTCTCCACTCCACTCCAATACTAATTTCTGATACCTCGATACCACAGCCAATTCCTGATACCACCACAGATTCCTGATACCACCACAGATTCCCAATATCACCACAGATTTCCAGTACCCTAACAAGTACTCACAGTTCATACTGTCTCAACCAGAAATTGACTCTGCATTAAAAATTTATGGTAAATTAGTTAAAAGGATAAACCAGATATTTATTAAGTCTATAAGTCCACTTCGTAATTTTATTGTATTTTGTACTAAGCTATTCATTTACAGATTTTTATAATTTATTTTTACCTATAGTTTACTGTTATTACCAAAATGCCATAATACAATTTTAACAATAACGATTTTTAACAAAGTACACCTTAATGTTGTACTCTTTTAGTAAATAAAAAAAATACAAGTACTGAGAAGCAAAAATTTAATATTCACTATCTAAAGCTATTACACAGTGTAATATACACAGTCGAATCACATTATTATGACCACCTGCTAGTATCCAGAGTAACCGCCCTTTGCAGCATGAACAGCAGCTAGACAAGCTGGCAGTGACTCAGTCAGGTGCTGATAGATCTCCACGAGTATCTGGAGCCATACTGTCTGCAGTGCGTCTTACAAATGTTTAAGGGCGCGTGGTGGAAGAGACAGATGGCAAACACGACGATCGAGGTTGTCCCACAGATGTTAAATTGGATTGCGATTGGGGCTGTTTGGGAGCCAGGGAAGAACTTTGAAGTCCTGATCGTGCTCTTCCAGCCATGTGCGGGCACTTACAGCCGTGTGGCAAGTCACATTATCGTGCTGGAAGATCCCATCCTCCTGAGGAAAGACAATCATTATGTATGGGTGGACGTGGTAGCTGAGGATGGATTCATAACCAAATCAATCAAGAGTGCTTTCCACATGGATGATGGGACCTAGAGAATACCACGACAACATTCCCAAGACCATAACACTGCCCCCACCGCCTTGTGTTCGTCCAGCAATGGATGCAGGGTGTAGGTTCTCAGACGTTTCTCACCAGACATGCTAACGTCCATCCATTCTCTGCAGCTGAAAACGTGACTTGTCGGAGAAGGCTTCCCATCGCAATCAGCAGCGGTCCAGTCGCCATACTGTCGAGAAAATTCCAGTCATTTTTGTTGATGCACCTGTGTTAGCATGGATGCAGTCAACCTCTGTCTACTCCAGAGCCCCAATCGCAGAAGGGTTCGCTGAATTGTTGTGGTAGACACGTGCCTGTATGCCCCCTGGTTCATTTGAATGGTGAGCTGTTCCACTATAGCCTATCGATTGGCCTTTACGCACCGCCGTAGTCGACGTTCACCTCTGACATCAATGGCACATAGAGCTCCAAAGTTTCCACGACAGTTATTCCCAATGTTGCCATTCGTCCACTCACGAAACACCTTCACCCCAGATGCACAGGCACAGTTCACAAATGTTGCTGTTTCCAAAATGCTGCCCTCCTTGGCCCGAAAGGCAATGATCATCCCTTTTTGCAACTCGGTTAAATAGCTTCCCTTACCCATGACAGCAGGAAGCGCACTGTGTACAGCCAGCCTGTCAGTTGCATTATATACCAGCTTCACCATCCCACGTCACGGGCCATACGTCATGAGATATGCGCTGCAGTTGGTACTTCTATCAGGTGGTCATAATAATGTGATTCAACTGTGTATATTACATAAAAATCATATATCGCATAATCTTATAACTAATTAATTTCAGCCCAAGTAATGCTGATATTATATTCATCAAATGAAGTTGGCAGTTGTGATTATTAGAAAGAAGAGAATGTCTAGATTTTGAACACTGTTTATGCTCAAAGCCTTGGTGATAGAAACTTACCTGAAAGATTTTCAGCAGAAACAAGAGATGCATTGGACAGAACATATCTGCAATCAGTGTGTTGATACAATTACAGTATTTCAAACTTGGACTGAAGTTCATGAAATAGTATCTTTATAAAGATTTGCAATATTTAAAAAATAATTTTATCACAGTAGACCAATCAAGATATGTGTAGTGGATGGAAGGAAAAAAAAAGGGAGGAGGGTTAACGACTTGGGCGGGACATCAAACAAAGTGCTGACAGTTTTTATTGAAAAACCATCAAAGTTTTATCATTTAGTGATAGCGCAGTAAGCAAGTATGAGAACAAAAACAAAAAATGCCTTACATAAGCCTTTAACTAAATTTTGGCTCTTAAGAAGAACATAAATTTTTGCTCCTTCACATAGTAAAAATGTTGAAAAACACAACTGTAAGTGACCAATAGAAGCCTCCAGAGGGCCTTATACTACTCCAATATACAAAGTTCATAATGCAAAATGTGAGCGTAGATTGGCCCCAGGGTCTGAGTGACTTGAAGGCTAAAAATGTGTCATGCACCACTCACAATATATGTGACATAACAAACAGATGATGCAACCACTAAAACTTATTGTCCTAATAGTTCTACCTCACAGCATATATGGCAATCGTTAAGTTCTTAAAAAACTGTAATTTTAACATTTTTAATATTTGTATTTAACAATTTTGTTTCATTTCTCTCTGTATTTATTGTTGTGTGGTCATATTACATGATACATAGAGTACTTTTTTATACCGTCCATTTTATACAAATGTTTTGTTCTTGAAATTTGACTTTTTTTGTTAAATTATTTGTACCCAACACTTTTATCTTCAAGTATGCTTTCCTAGGTTATAAAACAAGCATGGTCTTCTAAGTATTTCACAATATTGCCAAGTGAACACAAAAATATGTTAAATATATTTTTAAGTGTATATGAGCACCAATCAAAAATGAAGTATACCTCAAACAAAAGGCATACCTTATAAAAGAGAAAAAACATGGGCAATTTTTCCAAATCCCATACCACAGGGTAAAAATTTTCTATTTTGAACAAAAAAACTTTCTAGTGTGCCTGTAAAACAAACAATGGCAGCAAGGGGTCAAGGTGAATTCAAGAAACAATTATCAGTTACAGTGGGTTTACAATTATTTGAATACTTTTGAAAGCACTGCTTATTTTTACTTTTACAGACCAATGTGTAGCCTTACATAGCCATATGTTAACATCAATGTTACCACTGACTTATGTGTCAATCAAGTGACAGAGTATCATGTTATTACATCAACTTTTACTCCAGTCAGTAAAGATGAAAAATAAACCAATTTACACTGTACAGTAATTTAAAAAAATATATTAAGACGTTAAGAAAACAAACTACTTTTCCTAACTTGCTGTCATCATTACAAGAGATAAGTGATTTGTTATTTACATGAAAATATATAGAACTATGGGAGCAAGGGCATTGTTCTACGGTTTACTCAAAAAGTTTTTAAATAATTGTAAACCCACAATACTGACATTCATCAAACCTGCAGGGTTATAAACATTTTCAAATTTAACTGTATCATGGTTGTGTATGTGTCTGTATCCAAATTGCTACAAAATTAATGTCTATATGCCATGATATAAAATATTTTTTATTTTCAAGTGACAATCAGAAAAGCTGTAACTTCATATTAGTTCTACAAAAGATTTTGAATTTAAATTATGAGTCACTGCTTTAAAACTTTTGAATGCTAGGAATTACAAATTTTAAGAGTTCTTCCGAACTATGAAAATTTGAATGAGAATCAATCTTTGACAGTATCTAAAAAATTTAGTTAATTTCCAAGTTTATAAATGTTTCATTACCCTATTTAAGTAGATTAGAAAAAAAAACAAAAATATTTTGGGATGACACTTTATCCCCATTATATAAAATTATTTTTCACACACTGAATTTGGAACAATTTCACTTTTAAATTGAAAAATAAATGTCAAGTTTATGGAGATGTATATATAAACACAAAATGGTGCCCATACCCAAGAATAAAATGCATGTTAGCAAAGTCTTTTGCTTGTACAAACTTAAATATATAATAATATGAGGTCAAAATTATATAAAATAAATGTGGTGGGAAATGCAATAAGAATAGTTGTGTTAGGAAATTTGGCAAAAAAAAATAGAAAAAAAAGGGGGGGGGGACTTTGAACTACTACATAAGGATTGCAAAAATATTATTATTTGTTTAGTCATTTAAGCAAATAATATTTTATTAGGTTATTATTTATGAAATACATTGCAATAACCTCAAATTTAATTAATATACCTGGTTTCGTACTACTATGTATGGGAAATATTCCCTACAACTAGGTGAACAATTATAAGGGACCGTAATTTATATGTAATGTGACAACTGTAGAAAAGTCACATTTATTGTACACTATCAATTAAAGTAGGAAATTACACTTCGCAATATTTCAGTAGCCATGCAAGCATGTCGCCGTTGCTCACTGCTTGCAATCAGCTCGAAACCTCAAAGCAGCATCACAATCAGCGTGCAGTACAGTATACAAAAGCACACGGAACTAGCTTACGCCCTTGCCCTAGGGTCATCACACTAAAAAATGAGCTGTGATCAGCTGATTTCACTCACCACTGAAATGCATTGAAGTGAAAGTACACCAGTCCCTGGCCGTAAAGGAAGTTTGCATCCCTCCAGTAGTCTGGTTTCAGACTGAAGAACTTCTGGTATGCCGACATGGCTAAAGCAGAACATACACACACAGCTAACAGCTAGCATTGCCCACACACAAACAGAATAACTTCTAAAAAATAAGCAGCCTTGACTGCTGTGGTTACTAAGAAGTTATCTTCTTACCACAATATTTAGAGCCTGAAACCTGGATGAGCCACGGATATGTATATTTCCTAATTTTCACATTAACCATACAACGTAGTATTGTAGTATGAGGGTTACTCGGAAAGTAAGGTCCGAATCGCTGTAGCTAATTGAATATCGCGCGAACATTGTAACGCGTATGCGCACAGACTCCCGGCATGCCTTGCTCGTCAACAGAGGACGAGACGTGGGTTTCTCACATGACCCCAGTGTCTAAACGTCAGTCAATGGAATGGCGTCACACGACATCACCAGTTAAAGTCAACGCCAAGCGGACAATCTCAACACGCAAGGTTATGGCAACCGTGTTTTGGGATAGACATGGAGTATTGTTAGTCGAGTTTATGCAGCAAGGGACAACAATCGATGCAGCCGCTTATTGCGATACCCTGACTAAACTTTGACATGCAATACAAAATAAGCGACGTGGCCTTCTGACGTCTGGAGTTTTGTTGCTGCATGACATTGCCAGACCCCATTCTGCCATTCACACTCAAAATCTGATCAGATCTTTTGGATGGGAACAGATTGACCACCCACCGTACAGTCCAGACTTGACGCAGAGCGATTTTCACTTGTTCTGCTACCTAAAGGCAAACGCCTTTAGGTAGGTAAGTGCTTTGCCACAGATGACGAGGTTGAAAGAAGCAGTTACAGACTGGTTATCCTCACAGGCGGCAGACATCTATGACTTAGGCATACAAAAGCTTGTAGAACGTTATGACAAATGTTTAAACAAATATGGAAACTATGTAGAAAAATAGAGAAACATGTAAGGAATTAAAAGTTTTTTGAAAAAAATCTGTGATGGTTTATGCTTTATAAGAAATTGGACCTTACTTTCCGAATAACCCTCGTATGTTCTTAAATAAATGTCGGTTTCATCTTTAGTGAGAGCCATTTCAAAGGTAATACTTTTAAATGAATATTACAGTAAAGGCATTTTAACTCAATTTTTTTTTTTCTTTTTACCAAACTCATTAAGTGTATTTCTGATTTTGGAATTTGGCCATAAAATCATACACTGTTTCTATTTTGATGTTCTAATTAATGTAACTATTACAGATTATATATGAAAATAAGTGGTCTGTCATATACTCTGCCAAATTATAACAAAGTGTTTCTCAAAAATTATGAAAAAGAAAGTTCAACTTATCTTATACATGCGCTCTGAACACATTCTTAAAAGGAAAGTATTTTCATTTTTATAACTTATGTATGCACTACAAAATTAATTACTTTACTGTGTAATTTGATGTAGTTGCAAGAAAAATAAGAACCCCATCTTTTAAAAACATAAAATTATATGTAAGTAATTGAAGGTCACAGGGAGAATAATTACTATCATTTTAATCATCACTATAATTGTGACTTGTCCATAGTCTTTGTAGAAAGTTCTACACTAAACAGATCATCTGTATGTGATGAAATAAACAGAATTTCTGTGGAAGTTCCATTTTTAAAATTGAACCTTACATTAAGTGTTATACAATATTTCACACTTTTTTAACATTGATTGTTCTTCACCTGTATTTTTCAATTGCTCTCAATTATTCTTTCTGGACCGTAATAATTGATTCTGAGCAAATGTTACCTTTGGGGAAATTTTCAAGGAGAAGGTGGAAGTGACCCAGCTTGCAGTAAGTTTTGGGGTCAATGTTGATCTCATTTTCGTCGGATTCGGTAATGTCGACCATCTCGACATCATCGTCGCTGCTAGAGTCATCAGGCTGGTGTTTGCCCTGGCCGCCGTGCGTGTGCCGTGCCTTCTCCTGCTGGGCTTGCGCCAAGATCCCTTCCAGGTACTTCACCGCCTGCCAACACACAACAACACGCTCTACCTTCTCCCATACAACACCATGCACAGCAGACCCTTCCTAGAAACTACTACTCCATACAAAACAACTTCACAAAATTTAAGACTTACACAAGGGCAATGTTCAGTCCAGTGGTTAGTTTCCCTGCTGCCCCATAAAACATGCCCTGCCCTGCTATCTGGAAAAATCTTGTAACACGTTTCTATGCAAAAAATTGAAGAAAAAAATTAAATTAACTTTTATTGTGCTGTTTATAATTTGCATTTTTAACAACAAAATCCTTTAGGAGACAAGAAGGAACCACTTGCTAATGGAAGATGACAAGATGGACCAGAATGCCAACTTGCAGGTTAGGATTTTAAACCTTTCATAAAAAGGTTACAATAAATATTTTCTTAATGTAAAGAACAAACACACTATACAATTTTAAGTAGTGCAATGCTTTAGCAGGCACATAAAAAACAGGATGGATTTATATTTGTAATATAATTTGCCTATATTAGTACGAACAAAAATATATAGTAAATACTGGATATTTCACTGGGATTAAAGTGTTTTTGATCAAAAAGTTTTTAGTATTTTCTCTGGGTAATTGATACCTCAACAGGAATACCCACATAATGACAACCTGATCACACGCAAGCACACTGTGCCAGTGGCGAGGCTTGACCAACTTTATTTGCGACGGAGGCATCCAAGTTTCTTCAAGCGTTTTGGTGGTAGTNCTTGGCTGTATCATCTGCTTGGACATCCTGTTATATTCTGTGTTGACTGCTTAGCTCGGCACTCACTGTCTGCTGGTTGCACTGATGTTCAGATGGGGCATGTTGTGCCATGTCAAATAATTTTACTAGTATGCTTTTAATAAAAATTTGTAGTTGATCGTGTCCATGTACTGTGAATGTTATTAAAGTCTGTCTGTGTCATAAGTGTGCGTTATAAAAATTTACTTTTTGATTACCAGTTGAAATTATGATCAAGTTCAACACTTTTCGTATGCCGCTTACAGCAGCACAGATAATAACCATAGCTTGTTTTTCTAATGTATTTATTCTCTTGTTTGCTACCTCTATTTGTGGAAGGGATTCACGCACATAGTGTAAGAGTCAACCTCTAGTTCTTTGCATTTATGCTATGTGCATACTTTTAGTTAAATGGGTCTGTGATTTACTTGGAATTCACACGTAGTATGAATGTTGAAATACTGTTTCTTTATGACACTGCACTATTGACTTACATTTTATCTGGCTTATTGGTTTTTTTAATTTATACCCAATCATGGGCATTTAAATGATTTTCCATGATAAAAAGTGTTGTATAAGAAATATAAGATAGTCAAGGGGAGGTTTTAATGGTTTTGCAATGCATTGTCATATTAAATAGTGGTTTTTTTAAATTTACGATTTAAAGTGTTTTGCAATCAGCAAATTGGGTTTTGATTTGAGCTACCTTTTCACGGTCATCCCTCTTTGCACGTTGTCATTGATTGCATTATTTTAATTGCATTTTTTATCAGTAGTGAATGTCGTGTTTAAAATTTCTTTCAGTGGCATGTCGAACAGGCTTTGAACACGGTTGCTTTTTACACAACGGCCTTCTTTCGGATGAAATTGCGTGGGTGAATAGCCCCTTTATGAGTCATTAATTTTTTGTATATGTTTCTAGGCTGTGTTACATTATAATTGTTTGAGGTTATGACAAAACATATTGAAGATGTTGGTTCAAATAATGTAAAATTATACAATAATATTGATTCCACCCCCCCNCCAATTTCTCTCTTCAATTCATTTTGAGGCAAGAATGTCTGTCACCGAATTTACAGCTGATTAACCTATCATGTAAGGTTCCTGCTGTGCACATCATCCTATCTAATATTATAAATGCAAAAGTGTGTTTGTTTGTCCTTTCACGGTGCAACGGAGCAACGGATCAACGTGATATTTTGCACAGAGATAGCTGGACAGCCGGGAAGTGACATAGGCTATTTTTTATTCAGAGAAAATCTCTCATTCCCTTGGGGAAATTCTTATTGGAAAATGAAAAAGTACACAAACGGAATAACAATGCAACGTCGCAACCGAGCAACAGATTGATGTCATTTCTTGCACAGAAATAGTTGGTGGGCTGAAAGGTGATATTGGCTACTTTTTGTCACAAGAAAATATATAAAAAAATTTACAAACAATAATAGCGAATCAGGTTGGAAAAAAGTTTGCCGCCAGCGCACTCTCTTGCAATACGCTGTCTAAACTGTTAAAGATGGAACAATATAATGTAGTAAAGAATTGCGTAGAATGAAAAGATCTAAAATAAACTCCATGGTAGCATATATCTATCTATAATAGAGAAATACTAATAAATGTTTATACCATTTAATTCACCAAGATGTTGAGTTTTATAATATGTATAGAGTATGGAAGATTAACACTAAGTAAAATACAACTCTAAAAAAAAAAAAAACTAAACAATAATTCTGTAGTGCACGTGAGCGGAGCCGCGGGCACAGCTAGTAGTAATATAATTGTTCATTGATGCATTTCCATCCAGCCTCTCTGATAGTAGCCTTCCTGCAACAGAGACTTTTCTGGTGCCATACTTCAACATTCATCCAAAGGTGTTTCGGCAGCACCTGGTCCTTCGTCACTTGAAATGTCAACACTTTCTGCCGTGGCTTTTCTCCCCTCTTCACGCACATCTGATTTTAGCCCACTAATATGACTCCTGTCCTCCTCTCACCGACTGTTTCCCCTTCCCCGCATCTCCAACAAGCCTGACCATCTCACCTGCTTGTGTCTGCCGTCTAGGTAATACAAAGTATCTTACCCTACTTGTTCAGCTTGCTTGAATTCAGATGGACCAAGCACAAACACAGGTTGTATTGACTCCTTCCTTATGCTGCACGGTCATATATTCTCTCATACTTTCTGTGTAACATTTTGTATATTACATGTGTGTGTGCTAACAACATTCATCCTTATGTTCGGAACATATAGATGTACTAGCAACTTTTGTAGAAGCTTTTCAAATGTATTACACTTCCAGAAGTTGAGTTTTTTTCTAAGTCACCTGGTGGTAGCATCATTCTTCTCCAGTGTGGAATAATGTGTAGTAATTTTTACTTTACAGCTCATTTACTGTTAACCGAGCATTCTGAAAACATTGCTTCACTTCTACGTTCTGAAAATGTTGCTAGTTGTATCAAAATACGACCATTTCTCAAAGGTTTTTTGTGCACAAACTTTCAGTAAAATACACTGAAGAGTCAAAAAAACTGGTATAGGCGTGCGTATGCAAATAACAGAGGTATGGAACCAATCAGAGTAACGTGATGCGGTCGACAGCTAGATCGGTTACTGCTGCTACAATGGCACGTTATCAACATTTAAGTGAGTTTGAACATGGTGTTATAGTCTGCGCATGAGAGATGGGACATAGCATCTCCGAGGTAGCAATAAAATTTGGATGTTCGCGTACGACCATTTCACGAGTGTACCGCGGATATTGGGAATCCGGTAAAACATCACATCTTAGACATCGCTGCGGCCGGAAAAAGATTATGAAGGAACGGGACAAACGACGACTGATGAGAATCATTAAACGTGACAGACGTGCAACCCTTTCTCAAATTGGTGCAGATTGGATTTGTGGATTGCTCTGCAGGATTCATGGTGTGAATTGCCTCCTGCATACCTTCAGATATTAGTCGAGTCCATGCCACATCGTCTTGCGGCACTTCTGCGTGCTCGGGGGCCCTACACGATATTAGGCAGGTGTACCAGTTTTTTTGGCTATTCAGTGTATTATAAATTATTGAGTCAAATAATACAATTTTTATTCTTTTAATTAATGCTGTTTGTTCTAGTAATTTAAGATTTATTTAATTTTTAACTGTGAATTCTAATGTTAAAGACCATTGGCCTATCTTTCAGCCATAATGTTCCAATGTGTGCGCAATAATTAAATATATATCACAACCTGTTTTGAAAAAAATTTCTAAATTTTTATTTCAAATGTTTCAAAATGTTATATACGTAGTCAGTTATTTACAGATTTTGGTTTTATTTATATCATATTTATCACTGCCTTATGATTTTGTTTTCTTTGGTGATTTCTTTTATTCCAATTCATCTGGTGGATTGCAAGTCAGTTATAAAATTGAATTTGTTACAGAAAATCCTGGACTTCTACAAATTCTTTTCATTCCAGATTTGCTTCTACATGATGCAAGCTGCATTACAGCAATTTTGTAGGTCCGATGCCTGCTGAAACCTCCTTTCCACCCGCATTAGGCAGGCATGCTTTTCTGCAGTTTTACTCGGTGTCACATGGTTGGTAAATGATCACAGCATGAAGCTCTGTTTATTACCCTTTCTCCTCTAGAAACGCCATGACTCAGCAACTTTTACAGCACACGCACACTAGCGGCAGTTTCTGTACGAAATATGATTGTCTTTCGTTCAGCTTTCCTGTGCACTCCACGTAGCATTGTTCAGGTCTTGCTGTGGTGCCTCGAGAACACCATGACATGTGGCCAAGCCATTCTCATGTTAGCGTGGTCTGGGATAAAAGCTCCCACAAGTTAGCACAGTTTGGGATATACATTCCCACAATATATTTAAGTTTTTATTTCTATTTATTTACAGTGCATCTGAAAGTTTTTTTTTGTGTGTGATCAACTCTCCAGCATAAGTTCCGACATTCATCTGTTTCCCTCATGGCAAAAGCATCTTCATAGAATCTCTACCCACCTGTTTTCAAAACCATTAATATCTTTGATTATTAATTTTCCATCTTTCACTCTCTGTTACAGAAATGGCTGACTTATCTCCACATAGTCTGTCACAGCTTCCCTGGGCACGACTTCTGCCTGCTTTTGGTTATGTTTTGGATGGAATTATGTAGCTGTTGAGCAATCTGCCTGCCCTCTGGGTCAGTTCTTATCTCTCTATGACATTCCTCTTTTAGCTCATGATCTCTACAATCCTCATCATTTAAGTTGGTCAAAAATATTAAAATACAAAATAATTCCATCAAGAATTTTAGTTGAAGTCAGGCACAACAAAAATTATTAAATAATTATAATAATTAATTACATAATTCAAATTATTTTGTTTTAAAGAATGTGTTAGCAAACTTTACATCCCTTTTGGGAATAACAATCTCTTAGTGNATAATTCAAATTATTTTGTTTTAAAGAATGTGTTAGCAAACTTTACATCCCTTTTGGGAATAACAATCTCTTAGTTGTCACTAGAATCTCTGTTTGACATTGCATTTTAATATTACAGTTTTTCAAATAGACTTTTAATGGTTTGTTCCCTTTTGAGACCGTATACATTGCCACAACANCATTTTAATATTACAGTTTTTCAAATAGACTTTTAATGGTTTGTTCCCTTTTGAGACCGTATACATTGCCACAACAAATCTGAATTAGCATTTACAAGAATTCAATTTTAATACTGTATTTCTTGTTAATGTGATTATGCTTCAATAATGCTCAAGGAATGTTTTCTTTTGGCAAGTTGAGTTTGTCACAAACTGAATTGAAACACTAACTTAAGAAAACACTTAGTATTGAAATGTAAATTTCATACCTGTTATTTTCACACTTTTTACTCTGACTTAATTTTTTACTGCAAACTTTTTCTTCTCTTTTTTGTACATGTATGAAAAGCCCAATTTTTTGTCTTTGTTGTTGTTTTCAGTGTCCTTTTGCTATTTGTTGACTTTTGCTGTATATGACCTGATTTATTTTTAGTGGCTATTTTTGAACTAAGTTGTTTGCTACCATGGACTTACTGCACATCCAAGACAACGAGTATTTTACTACAACATCTAATCAACATGAGCACACTAGTTGTGGCACAGAACATAATGAACAATCCACTCCTGCATTCATGACCAATCAACACACACACCAGAAGCCAAAGAATGTTATACCATGCTAGATGTGCAAACAGATAAACGGTAGCCAAACACGTCATCAGAGTTTTGCCACAAGACAACAGTCAACTGGGGCACATATATACAACGTAAGATTTATAACAGTGTGTAGCCTGGTGTCTGTCTTAGGCCAACCAGCAACAATGTTAAGATCAGCCCCATAGCCTTTTGTGTACAATCATGTTACTAGCCTGCAACGCTGTAATGCCACAAAGGTAGCAGTCGACTTTGTAACTAGTATTAATCACAAATAAACTATCTAACATGGCTATTCTAAAATATAAGCTGCCCTCACACTTGCACTTTTTCATACTGTAACTAAAATGTGTTTAATTTTAAACCTTTTGTGAAAGTAAATAATATTAATTTAATACTTCCGTAACTTCTTGTTGCTCTGTATACACTATCATTTAGAGATAACCCCCCTCCCCCCCCAACTAAGAACATGGAGTGGTACAGCACAATTTATAATCAAATGCTATACATAACTATATAACAATGTGTGTGTACAATTTCTGCCTCGTGTAAAATTAACATTGCCATGTGAAGCTGATGACTAGCATTCATGGCTAAGTCACAGGACACCATGGAATTGTTTCTATCATGTAAATTAGTAACACACTGTACATAAAACAAAAAGAAACAAATTTTTTGCCCAAATAAATTCTGAACATAACATTTTTATTCTGGCAAGTGGTTTATTACTAACATGTTAGCCACAAATGTTGGCAAAACTCAAGAGATAGTTTTTAGTGTCTGCAAAGATTTTGTTAAGCTCCTTGAATTTAATACAACACTGCCATTAGACTGTGGAGCAGAGGAAGAGCGTTTTATGAAGTGACCTGAGTCGCAGTACTAGTCTGGCACTCAGAAGACCTAGTAGATGCCTATAGGTTGTTCACGGTAAACTGAGCACTTTCTGCTTAAGATCTAGTTGTAAGCACATTGTGTATCTTGCAACCATATGTAAAATCAAAATTTTCGTGGGCCTGTTAACTTTATTCATGCACCAGTAAAAGGAAACTGTAAAATTATTATAAAAATAAATNTCAAAATTTTCGTGGGCCTGTTAACTTTATTCATGCACCAGTAAAAGGAAACTGTAAAATTATTATAAAAATAAATATTTTATAAATTTTACAATTTATACACTTATATGGACTTAAAAAAATCATCAAGAAAAATAAATCATTGTAGTATTGAGAAATGTTTAAAGAACAATTTCAGTTCAACATTGAGACATGGAACTACTTTCCCTCCGTCGTTACCAACTTAACTGGGCGCTGACACTAGCGTGGCCGTTAAAATACACTCAGGTACGGACAGTGACAATTTTCACGGGTTGATTTCAAAAGTGCTCACTTTACCGTGAACAGCCTTCAATTATATTTACCTGTGCATGGTGTTGATAGAAATATTTGATGGTGGTAAGGTATTGGTCTGGGACTATTTCTCTTGGTTTGGAATTAGTTCCAACTGATGGATCTATTATATTCAAGAATTTACCNGGTATTGGTCTGGGACTATTTCTCTTGGTTTGGAATTAGTTCCAACTGATGGATCTATTATATTCAAGAATTTACCAAGACATTTTGGACAATAGCATCCTGATCAAATTTCTAACTAGTAAAATATGTTTAGCATGAGCTTGAGCATTTTTTACATGCCAAACCCACTCAGCCAACCGACAAAGTTTTAACTATGCACCACGACAAAGGAAGAATGAGAAAAAAATTCCAGCAGCTGTGAATTGGAATTTAGTGGCAAGTTTATCACACTAGCACTGCTTAAAAATGGCAAAGGCAGGTATCACATCCTATTATTAGTCACTCTTCAGTCACAAAACAAATACCAATTCATCTGATATTTAAATGACACATGGCATAAAAAAACAAAATTTAATACAGAAAACATATATGAACATATTATGTCAATCTCTGAATTTCCACTAGACAGGTTATACTGGGTGTAATAGAACAAATGATGATACATACCAGAGTGGGGTAGATGAGCACAAATTGAGCATATTTCATTAAGGAACAATTGTCTATCATCCATAGTTTACCCACAATGGCAGTGTCAATGTACAGGGGCAGATATGCAACCGTAAGAAATAGGCAACAGCCAGTGCAATTAAATGATTATTTATTTACACATTTGGGCAGAAGGCATGAGGCTCATAGTGTCTGTTCAAAGTGTCAGCCACTGTTGACCACACATACAGTACAGCGCTGAAGCATGTTGCGACGCACATTGCAAACTTATCCGGTGTGTCATTGATGATGTCAAACTGCTCTCCGTTTCCGCATCATGAGCTCATCCCTCGTGTCACGTGGTGTGGCATACACCATCCGTTTGATGTGGCCCCACAGCCAGAAGTTAAGTGGTGTGACTCAGGTGAGCGTGGTGGTCATGCTGTGGGGCCTCTCCTACCTACGTATCTACCGGTTCAATGAGTGTACGTCAAGGTGCCAGCGAACAGCAATTGCAAAATGAAGTGGGACCCTATTCTGCTGCAACCACATCACCTTAAGAGCACCTAAAGGAACATCCTCCAAGTATTCCGGTAACAAGTTCTCAGGAACTGGAGATGCGTAGCACGACTGAGACCATGCGGTACTGAGTGGTGTTATCAGGAACGCAGAACTGCGCACAAGCTGGTTACAATGCCAAGTACATAAAGTTGCATACCCGCCCCTGTACATTGCCACTGCTATACCGTGTACCATATAAGAAGGCCATATTCTTGACAGTTGGCGATCGCCGTGCCTTTTCGTTTATGTATCCATTCGCCATCAACGGATGTGTCAAGTATAGACTTGGATGCTGCGAGTCAGCGCGTCCAGGAGGTGCTGCTACGTGTGGCAATTGGTGAACTGCTTGGAAGGCGCTGCATTCGTAAACGGAGCTTGGTGGACGTGTGTAGGGCCTTTCGTAAACGCTGTACACAAAATATATGTTACTTTAAAAATTATACAGAGCTCGCGGGAAAATAAAACCATTTGTATATGCGCGTAAATACGTTATTTTAAACAACAAAACTATAATATGTTTCTGGGTGTAGTTCGGGATATGGATAACAGATAGCGTGGAAGGGCGTGTTGTAACAGATGGCGTGCCTGTACCTCACAAGATGGCAGCACATGGTTGGAGAGTCTGGAAACGTGAAAAAGGCGTAGATGTTTCGTTACATTTGGATACAGATTGTTTTATTGTGCATCTCATTTTGAACACCTATACATTACTATTTTATCACGAAGTTTCATTTCTAAAACTAAAAAATACTGTTTTATGACCACGTAAAATAAAATGTATTAATTAATCTACAAACTCTTTCTTTTCCGCATATTTTCTGCTTATCTGATGTGCGTCGGCACTGCTCTCAGAATAGCCAACGTAATTTAATTTCTGTTCGTTCTTGCATCAGCTGATACAGGATTTTGTAAATGGCACGTTGTTTGTTTTGAATACATCAATTGCCACTCACTGACTGTCAGAATGTGGCCTTCTTATATGAAATGAACTATATTAGCGGGCTAACTATTGACATTAGTCAATTTGTTCCTTGATGAAATATGCTTCATTTGTACTCATCTACCCCATTGTAGTGTTTATCATCATCTGTTCGAGTACACCCGGTAGTTAGGTTCACTGCAGTCATAGATAAATGAAATAATGTTAGGAGTTCAATGTGGGTACGCCTTAAAAGAGCACACCGGCCAGGATGCAGATAGTATTCAAAACATAAACTGGGCTCCACTGCTGATAAACCTACACCACACATCACACTAAGGTGGAACTACGTATTTCCTCCAAGTTTCTTGAAAATCAGGACATTAGTTACACAAAATGAAGCAAATACATCACTGTAATACCCCACTGATACCTGTTCCTGTTAAAAAATTAAGATGTTCTCAGTTGTGGTTCCCAAAAAAATTAATTAATCTGGAAATATTTAGAAAGTGCTTCATGAGTGTCTCATAACATTTGTAGCCAGAGACAGATAAGATAATGCCAGTTGGCTCGAACGTTGTGATTAGATGGTAAGAGTTCATTCAGCCAGTATTATGAAGCTGATATTCATATTTGTTACCTTGCTCAAATATATTACTTTGGAATTGGTAACAATGAAAAAGTTTAGGAGTGGTTACTAGACACTTTAACCTGCAAAATTCAATATATCAGTGGTAAGATGTGTACAATGATGACTTTGCTGCACAATTTTCATAGACATGAAAAAAATTTGGTAGACTAAAAGTAAAATTAGGATGAATTTTTATTTGCCCTCAGTTTCTGTGCTAACAAGCATAATTCTCAGATGAATTATGCAAAAAAAAGTGTTTAATTTTAGTTTTGTTTGCACACATACATTAAAATCCTGGATACCTATTTGTTGATCTTGTACAACTACTGTAAATGGCAGTGTTGCTACTATTAAACAAACAGTATTTTATTGCATTTCATGTCCTTATAGTTTATGGGTGCCATCTGGCTGGAGATATTTTGCGTGTCGAAAGTCTAGAAGTGTGGGAACAATAAGGGTGACCTAGGTGCACACACTGAATGTCTAGCATTATTTACATGCAAAGCACTGAAATTATGTACAGTTGTTCTCTCTTAGGCTCACCTCATAGGACTTTCAGTGGAGATGCTATCATGTTATGGAGTAATAATAAAGACAAAGTTGTGGACAGCGTTCCTACGTTATGTTAAATAGCCTGTAATGTAAGTTTCATATAGGTTGTTTACGGTGAACTGAGCACTTGTGAAATAAACCTTTGAAAAAAGTCATTGCCCCTACATACATGTATTTTAACGGGCACGCTGACCCGCATGCTACCAGTAAAGTTGGTAACGACCGAAGAAATGTAGTTCTATATCATGACATTGAATTAAAAGTGCTAGGTAAACGTTTGTGAATACTGAAATTATTTCTTTCACTTTCTATTTTTCTAATGCATTTAGGGGCCGCGGTGGCTGAGCGGTTAGCCTGATTGCCTCTCATTAAGGTGAACCGGGTTTCATCCCTGGCCAGGCCGCTCCTGGATTTTTGCATGTGGGAATAGTGCCGGAAGATGCCACTGGTCGGCGGGTTTTCTCGGGGATATCCAGTTTCCCCCGCCTTTTCATTCTGGTGCTGCTCCATACTCACCTCAATCACCCTCATCGGTTCTCAAGGTCTCATTGTTAAGAGCCGCCCAAATATCTTCACTCACTCACTTTAATGCATGTACGTGTAAGAATGAGCAAATTTTGTAAAATATTTACTTTATTAATAATTTCACGGTTTCACTTGACTGGTGCATGAATAAAGTGATGAAGCACTTGGCAATGTTGTTTTTAAATACAGTGGAAGAATACACAATGTGCATACAAGTAGATCTTAAGCAGGGCTTTCAAAAGTGCTCAGTTTACCATGAACAGCCAATACCAAAAAATGATTGTGAAATACTTGTATTAACCCATTTTCAACTTAAAAAAAACACACACATAAGATATGGAAATAGAAATCAGAAACTAGCATTCAAGCACAAAACATTTCTTAAATGTTATTTGTAAACAGATATTGCTAAAAAATATTGAAATTTTGACATGACAATTATAAGACTGAAGATCAGCGCTCTGTTTTGGGACCTGGACAGAGAGAGCCTGTAAGGCTGCTGCTTAGATGCAGACTGATCGAGAGCAAAGATGGGGTTTTACATGTTCAATACTTTTCAATGTATTTCAGTTACCTCTTGTTACATCTCTAAAACACTTTGTACACTTTGAAGAGGAGAACATTGTTACACGAAAGAAAGTAGGGTAAAGCAACTAAGAGTCAGTAATATAATAGGTTAAAATTGTTATTTACTCGTAATTTTTAGGGTACTACAATTTTTAAATAAAAATTACGCAGCAATGTGACTCGCACCGAGATGAAATAAAAGTGAATTGTTGTCCCCATGCACATTTGACAGGAAAGAATATACAACACACTTTGTATTTAAATAATGTGTATTGCAGAGGTTGGTCTCAGAGAAGACAGAGAAGGCAGAGCNGGGGGGGGGGGGGGGGGGGGCATGACTCTTCATTCTCCTTCAATTCACCACTTTTCGTCTCCCTTCACCTTTTCCATTTATGCCTACCAGCCAATCAAACCTATCGTCTCAAGTTCTGTGTCATGGGAACAACTCGTGCTTCAGTTTTTGGCGAGATACAGATATTACATATAATAGTTATAGTCTTCTATTATAATGCAAACAAGTAAATATCATAAGCAGAAGTTTTCATACATAAAATCATTGTGTGTAAACATGTTTTTTTAAAAAGGATTTACATTTTTTAAGATATGATATTCAGACGAAAATGACAAACTGAAACTATTTTCACCTGAATTTCTTACATGTCATTTGTAACCAGGCATCACTTAAAAATATTGAGCAGTTATCAAATAAATAACTATTTATTGAAGCTTTGCTCACGTTATGATTTCATATATAGGTGGTAGCTTTAATAAACAGTTTTCATTGTTTATCAAAATTTCAGTTAACAATCACAGCAACAATTTTGCTAATTGTTTAATTTCATTTCATTTAACTAATCATGTGATCCATTACTAAGCTCAAACATAGGGACAATTCAATATGTTTTTGTAATAAACTAATTATATTTTTCTTTAACCCGGCGTTGGTTGCGCCGCGAGCATTTCTCTCACACTTCCAAAAAAAAGTGTGTATTGGACTTTTTTTTTTATTTCCCTCTGATATTTTTCTATTTGTTCTTTATGTATAAATACAATTTAATAAATTATTATTTGAAAAAAACATTCCCATGTCACCAACATACAAATGATTTTGTACACAAAAGCGGGAGTGTGAGGGAAATGCTCACGGCGCGACCACCCGCGTCACTGGCGCCGGCCAGCCGTCCGACAGGACAAGGCATGTACGGGCCTGCCTCCCTTCGCCTAGTTGTCTCCCAGATTTGTCAGTATTCTTTCACCCTTCGCTGTGATTGAGTGAAGTGCGAGTTAGTTTTTTCTGCTGAAAAAAGAGTCATGCAGCGAAAATTTTACAACTTTTGAAGAATTTACCTGAAGAAAGGAATGACTGTAAGTACATTTTTTCCTTTTAGGGTTCATAGGTAAATTTTAGGTCATATATTTGAATAAAGTGAGATTTTTCGGTTTTAGATCATTATTCATGGGTACTTGAGGTTGGACAAAGCAGTACTGGAGGTCAAATTTCCAATGCACCAATTGAAGAAAATGAAGTAATTCCACATCATGACCTTGAAAACGAATCTGATAGACCTAGTGAACATGAGGATCATCAGTTTTAGGGGACGTTGCAAATTTTGCATGTACATACCTAATAAACCAGACAAATATGGAATAAACATGTACGCCTTGGTTGACGTCTGGGTATTTTATAAGGCTCATTTGGAAATTTATTGTGGCCAACAACCTTCTGGGCCATATGCCTTGAATAATAGCGCCAATAGCATTGTGTTACGACTAGTTGAGCCGATTTCCAATAATGGGCGTAACATTACAATGGATAAATACTTTACGTCAATCCCCTTAGCAAATAAATTGTTGGAATTGAGGACAACAATTGTAGGGACTCTAAGAAAAAATAAGAGGGAAATACCCTCCGAGTTCAAAAATACAAAGAAGAGGCCGGTAAACAGTAGCCTTTTTGGTTACTAGAACGATAGGCTTCTTGTCACATATAAGCCAAAAGTCAACAAAACTGTGCTTTTGCTGTCAACCTTCCACTCCGAAGGGAATATTGATGAAAGAACAGGAGATAGGCAAAAACCAAAAGTTATTTCCTTTTATAATTTGACAAAAGGAGGAGTAGATGATGTTGACGAGCTGAAAACTTTATATTCCGTCAGTAGGATCAGCAGACGGTGGCCTTTTAGGATTTCTTTTTCAATTTTAGACATAGGGGGAATTAACTTCCACATTATCTACGAGGCTAATAGAAACGAGAAATTAGAGAGGCGGTTGCATTTGAAGCAACTGGCCCTTCAGCTGATAAGGCCGCACTTAGCAAGAAGAGCCTCCATAGTGACCTTGCCAACAGATCTGAAGAGAATAATTACGAAAATGGTAGGCGAAAATGAATCACATCAAAAACGGCGGAGAGAAGATTCAGCAGAAGAAATTTGTGGTGTCTGCCCAAGGAGAAAAAATAGAAAAACAAAAAACCATTATAGAATCTGCAAACTACCTATTTGTAATGAACATTGTGAATTTACTTGCTCTAACTGCATTTGAAATGTTAGTGAATTAGAATCAGAAAAAGTAATAAATTATTTTTAACAATATTCATATTTCTATTTTTGTTTAATTATGAATGTAACAGTATTTTTTTTTTAATAATATTGACATANAAAAAAGTAATAAATTATTGACGTGACAACGTCTTAAATTAGGTTGCGGCTGGGAGTCACTTATGAAAAAGTGTAACGCTCGGTAACGTTACGATGAGTCACCGANAAGGAGAAAAAATAGAAAAACAAAAAACCATTATAGAATCTGCAAACTACCTATTTGTAATGAACATTGTGAATTTACTTGCTCTAACTGCATTTGAAATGTTAGTGAATTAGAATCAGAAAAAGTAATAAATTATTTTTAACAATATTCATATTTCTATTTTTGTTTAATTATGAATGTAACAGTATTTTTTTTTTAATAATATTGACATAAGAGAATCTATACCATTTCTTGTAATTAACAAGATTTAATTTGCATTTTTGTTATTACTTTTTAAGGCTTATATACAAACAAAAGAGTAATCTCTACTGTTCTCTAAATAATATATTATTAATTTTGGTTAATAATTAATTTTATTGTGTTAATAAAATTTTGTTGTTGTTTTTATTCATTTTTTTTCTCAATACAATAATAATTTCAAAATTGTATTGAATAAAATACACTAAATGGGTAAATGATTTATTTATTGATGCATTTGTTTTAAATAAACAAAAATTTAAAAAAACCGTAAATAATGCAGATTATAACATAGAAATTACTAAAACTCAAACGTGAGGGGAAATGCTCACGCGCAACCAACGATGTCTCATGGAGGGGCGCGACCAACGCCAGGTTAAGCTACAAGAGTGTGGTTATATACTAGTCTTGTAATAAAAAAAAGTTTTAGAAATTTTTGTTGACAACTTTATTGGCAACTATTGGGTGCAAACGAAACCTAAGAAATAAGTACAGGAAGGATCTGAATCATTTTTGTGTAACCAAGTCACTGTGAAGTGAATTTGAAACAAACTGATAATGTTCATTCACATTTCTATTTTATATATAGATATGTTATCATAAAACAAATTTAACATACAGTATTTATGTTGCATTTCTGCCTACCTTGCTTCGAGAATTTATACATTTTAGTGATATATTTTCATGGATTTAGAACAATATGAAACTCATTAAGTCTATTTTGATGAGTCACATTTTTATATGCGTCAATTTTATTTCTTAAGATTGGGTTTATTTATTCAATATTTTGTTGCAACTAAGAAATACCATAATTAGTTTTATTTCTAGATGATAATCCTATTAAGCGCATTACCAGTAGCATTATAAAAGAGGCGAGTTACATAAATAAACTGAATAAGCTGAAGAAGAATTAACACACTTTCCTAGGCACTGAAAAAAACATTTAATGTAATTTTACCTTAAATGCATATGGCGGCAGTTTATTTGCATCAATGGACATGTACATTTCCCACAACATTCACTGTAAAATGCCATTAATGCAGTAGCAGTAAAGTAATACAAAATGGTTTGATTGTATGAATACTCTGGTAAATATACATCTGTACTATCAATGTAATTACACATGTTCTGTGAATATTTAAACACACATGACAATCTTGTGAATTAACAAAGCATGCAGTAGTTTTACACATTAAATGTGATTGTAAATAGAAATAAAAAATGTCGCAACAAATTTTCACTACTTTTAACAGATATTTCTTCCACTGCATGACAAAGTTTTCTATTTAAAACAATGGACACAACTTTTTCTGTTCCGAAAATCCTAAGGATCTGCTTGGGTTCGAACTTACGAGTCACAATAACACGACGAGTGTGGCACGACAGCCCTGACAGGACGACAAAAGTAGATTCAATTTGTACTTTCCATCATGTCAGGCTCATCAGGGTACTCAATACAAATACATTACATAAAAAAATATCATGCATATTTTACTACTGTAGTAAATAATAAACTAACTTGGTGCCAAAAGAAAATTTGGTTTTTTTTTCATTCATAGTTTTTGTATTCATTCAAATTTTGTGAGAAGCCAAGACTCATTCACTTTATCGTGAGTTTTATGCCGTACATATTGCATTTATACAAGCGACTTGAGTTATGCTGTTATGTCATGCTTGTCATATCTGCTAGAATCAAATAACTAAAACCAAACAGCCAATTAACTATAAAATGCTTCTGATGTGAGCATGAAGAAAACCTTTGAACGACAAGCAGTTTTCAATTAGAAAAGTTTTCTAATTTTGTTGTGTTGTGCAATGCTACGAATAAAGTGCACAATGTTATAATATGAAAAATACAGCATAACTTTCCTTATAATGGAATATTTTTATCTTAGAAGGTAAAGTTTATTTGGATATCACTGGATTAAATGCATAGAATTATTATTTATACTTATGTAGACAATAGTGGAATTATGTGAAATTTTAATATTTGTTCTAGTAATATTTTCCCCCAGATTGTTGCCAAAATACTTCAATTTCATGTAAGCGTATTAATATAATAACCATGAAGTAAAATATGCAATTCAGAATTTTATTGACTTATGTTGATATATATTGGGAAATATTCCAAAATATGTTAAATTACATTATTTTGAACATAAATTTATGGTTCTTTAGAATTCTAAATGATATTTATACAAAATTAAACAACTTGAAGTTGTCTTTGAAAACAACACAAGAAAAATTGAAAATTGCAAAATTCCTTGATATTTTTGTATATATGTAGATTTACATTTTTTTTTTTTACAGAGACAGTGCTTTCACAGAAACTTTTGATGTAAATTTACACATTTATGGTCACTGTAAAATTGCACCATTAAATGAATGCAGTTTTCATGACATCAATGTGAATTAATACGATGATTAGTAAGTTACAAAAATGCAACAGTTACTCGTACTTGGTTTAACACATCATGTTGATGTATTTTTACACATACTTTAAAATGTGTAATTTAACTTCACATATACTATTGTATAATTTTGGTTTCTTAAAAACATTACTGTGAAATTACATCAACTGTAAATGTTCTTGAAATTTACAATATAAAATGTAAAATTATAGTTAATTTGTTTGTACATTTATGTTATATTATTTTTACTTCATAACTACACATGAGAGCTTTGACAATCTTTTGTATGCAGTCTGCCAATGTTCTTAAGTACACAAAAAGGGTTAGTTATTATACATACTTTTGCTGTGAAATAGACCTTCGTAAAAAAAACTAATTTAAATTTATTTTTATTGTGGTACATTGTAACAGTCATGTTCAAAAGTTAAACATAATGAAAAAAAGAATATTGGCACAAGGAAAGGACAGCAGATACCATAAACGTTTATCACAGAGTGTACGACATTTCCCTTACACTCGTTGGACACCTTGAAGAATGTCAACATTTCAGCTGGCCTGAACGTATTGCAAACATTATTTTCCAGCTTTGATAACAGTTCTGTGTAACACTAAATGTCCATCGTAGGCCATTACTAGGTCCCTCGAAAGTAACACCAACACATCAAGACTGATATTTGGCCTTAATTGCACAAATAAATCTGTGGATACCTAAAAAACGGCTGTCTACAGAGCTCGTAGCCACCACAGGTGTTATGGTTTCTCGGCAAGCAAAGTACCGGGGGCTCCGGGCAAGTGGCCTGTACGCCAGACATCCATCAGCATGTGTTATGCTCACTACAATGCACAGATAAGTCCATTTACAGGTGTGTCAACATCAAAATTGAACCCTGAATAAGTACCAGTTTCACCACACAAGTTCACTGCTTTCACAACTGTCAAAACACAATTAACTTTAACTTACCCGAGCTTAAGTTTAAACGCTCATTTTCGGTGGTTAACTTCCTAAACTCCGCTTACAACAGAAAAATGGCGACTTAAACATATTATGATACTTTGAAGGTTATGATGAAAAATTCTGCAGACGTCTTCGTTGCAATTGCAATATTAATTTCAGTTACTGCGATGTGGTTTTCTTTGCTATTTGCTATATGAATACATTAAAAAAATTTAAGTTACAACCGACTATGCAAAAGAAACACGTCATAAGTACTTTTTATATATGAAATTAATACTGAATATTCTGTATATTATGTAAAACTGTTACATTTAAATGCAGTTTGTATTTTATCGGTGCTTAAAGCAAAGTACAACGTATTTGCAAATTTGACAATGAAGCCTAGCTCTATTGTTTGTTGCGGTGATTAGCTAAATTATCTGCACATGGCAGTTTTAACAAACAATTTGATGTATGAGGACAATGCAAATATAATAAGATGACATCAATAGATTCACAAAAAATCAAGTTGTTATAATAATTACACTGATTCAGATTTTGTTACATTTTTTTTTTGCTTCACAGAAAGATTTACACAAGTTGATGGCTGAATTAAATGCAAACTTGCAATTTCTCATTCACTGATAATATTTGTCCTGCTATATTCTACAACATCAAAGTTTTCGCATGCTGATTCAATTACTATTTAATCCTACTAATATTATAAATGCGAAAGTCTCTCTCTCTCTCTCTCTCTCTCTCTCTCTCTCTCTCTCTCTCTCTCTCTATTTGTGTGTGTTGTGTGTGTGTGTGTGTGTGTGTGTATGCTTGTTAACACTCAGCTTCATAATGGCTGAACGGATTTTGATGAAATTTGGTCTATAGGTACTTTAGGTCCTGGAATAGGACATAGGATACTTTTTATCCCAGAAATTGTACGGTTCCTGTGGAATAACAACAAAACGTAATTCTGCAACAGCTGGGAACGTGACCAAAATGTTTTTTTCCTCTGGTGTCAGAGTTTATCAGGCCGCCCAAGGACCTCTGAAATGGCTTAATGAGTGCTATCAATTGATAACAACAGGGACCTAATATTTAACGTGCCCTCCGAAGCCCGGAAGCGCTCAGATGCTATGCCACTAAACGGTCACCCATCCAAATGTGTGCCGCTGGGAACGTTGTTTAACTATGGTGATAGATTAAGATCCCTCAGCCAAGTGCAAAAAGTAGTACCTAGGTATACTGATTTCTAAAGCTAAAACTTGATGAAACTCACGTTTTGATTTTCATACATCGACGCTGGAAAGCAGAAATGTGGTAACTACGCGATAGTTGCACAGATACACTGCATAAACAATACCCTACTTCTTAGCTATCAGGTAAAAACTATTTCCTTCCTTTTGGGTTGCCGTAATAACATAGTATAATTTTATAATTCTGTTTTCACATAAATTAATTGTTTTTTCCCAGTTTATTTATTAGTGTATCACTGTAAAACTCAATTGTACCCGGGCGAAGCCGGGCCGGTTTGCTAGTACTCTTTAAAATTTATGTATTTCTACCCTTTCTTACTTGCCGATTATTTATTTTCTGCTAAGATTCCAAAGATAACACAACTCAGACTCCATTGAATAGTGGGTAAACCCTTGCCGCTGCCTTCTATATGCACCATTTTCTTCAAATGTTGGGCCCTAAACTTAGATTTACTACACTAATTTAATTACCTGCTATATTTGCATGATGAAAGACACCCACCTTAAATGCAGGTAAATTACGAGTTTTAAAATTTAACTTCATTTAGTTACACCAAGTTAAACAATAAAGTGGTGAAACTGGCCTTGAAAGGAGGAACTTGATCTTCACAGATGAGTCTCCCAATTCAGTTTAGTCTGAAGAGTATGGGAAGTTGGTAAATTCCCAGAAACATTGTGGAAAGGGGGACATTCGGTGGAGGTGTAATGGTGTGGGAAGGCATCATGCCCAATGGGCATGGGGATGAGATGATATAGTGGTTAGACTACTTGCCTCTAACCAAGGCGAACCAGGTTTGATTCCCAGCAAAGTTGCCCCTGAATTTTTGAACGTGGGAATTGTGCCAAACGATGCTGCTGGCCGGTGGATTTTCTCTGGGATCTCCCGTTTCCTGCACCCTTGCATTCCAGTGCTGCTCCATACCCACCTCAATTCACCCTAATTGGCTCTCAAAATCTCAATGTTAAGAGCCGCCCAAATCTCTTCACTCACTCACTCATCAAATGCGCATACGAAGTTGCACATCTTCGCTGGTGGTACCATCAATACTTAGAAGTACTGAGATGTGGTTCTACAACTACACGCATGACATTTTTCTGAGGTGTAGTTGAAGCATACTTCATCTACACAGGTAAAAATACATGCCTCACTACATGATTTTATAGACAAATGTTTGAAGGTAAAGATATCCACCATGTAAACTGGCCAGCCAGGTCTCCAGATCTGAACTTTGTAGAGCACGTGCCTAGGATGCATTAGGGAGATGCAGTGCAGCCAGTATCCACCAAGGACACTTCATGACCTCCACACTGCTATTCGTGTGGGATGGAACCACCTGCTCCAATATCTCTGGACCAATTAGTATAGAGCTTGCCATGTCGCAGCAAGACATTTGTGGTTGTAAAGGATAACCACATTCTCTATTAAATACTCTATTGTTGTGGAAGCAACAGTCAAGTATTGGTACATTTTGCCAATGTGTACCTTTCTATACTAAAGATATTTTGAAGTGATGTTTTGTCTTTTGTTGCCTACCAAATTTCTTGTGATTTATCTGTACAGTGATTTGTGCCTTTCTGACACTTTAATGGAATAATAATTGTCACACTTCATTATGCTTAACTTTGGACATGAGTGTAATGATTGTTTTCAGGGTTTAATTACACATCACAATGCATGAGAATTGAATTTCAGTTTGAGTAATTTTTTCCTTTAATAACAGCTTTCCAAACAGTTACCCCAAAATTCTCACTGAAGACAAAGCCACGAATAATTGTTAGGTACACTATGTGGACTGTACTAAAGATTCCCCAGACCTTATATAACCACTAACAGCTGCCCTTCCAGGCCAAATAAAGGTTCCTGGACCAAGCCTCATTGTAAATACATCAAGAGTTGAGTTAAGAGATTTGGGTGACTCTTAACAACAAGGTCTTGAGAGCAGATGAGGGTGAAATGAGGTGAGAATGGAGCAGCACCGGAATGTAAGGGCACAGAAAATGGGAGATCCCAGAGGAAACCTGCCAACCAGCGGCATCGTCAAGCGCGATTCCCACTTGCCAAAATGCGGATGTGACTTGGCCGGGGATTGAACCCAGTTCACCTTGATGGGAGGCAAGCAGTCTAACCATTCAGCCACCACAGCCCTAAATACGCCAAAAGTTTGTCTTTCCAACAAATTTCAGGACTTTGCCATGTCCATAAATTTTTGACATAAAATAATCCTACCAATAATTGATCCTGCTTTAAAAATCTTAACAACATGAATTTTACATTGAGAACCATCTTTTTCTTTTGCCTGAATAGGACCTCTGCCCAATTTACTGACAGTAAATAGAAAAGAAATCAAGATTATTACTGGAGAGTAAGTATCACAAGGTGGCTACACCAAATATCAAACTAAATTCCCTGACTTTTCCAGATTTTCCTGTCTCCAACTAATTTTTTCCCTGACCTATACCTATGCAATAAAACTAAATTTTTGTAGACACTTTATTCAGTCAATGCCTTGCTAATTAACAAAAACATTTTTCTATAAAATTATATCCAAGTGACTATTTTTAAAAGAATTTTAACAATAATGTAACATGTGCATAAATGGTGGATGGTATGCAACAAAATAAACATTCTTTTTAAGTCACTTCAGTGTCAATATATGTGCTCAAACTTTTATAAATCTGATTTTCTTACTTGAAAATATTTGTGTGGTACTAGCAACATATGACTCAAATACATAAGTACAGTACTATAAAAATATGGAAATACAACTGCAGTACTATAGTACGCAAACATTTTCATGTAGGAGACACATTACGCAAGAGACCACCACAAATTAATGAGCTGCATTAAAAATGCTAGTGTAAACAAATGAAAAAATGCCACTTGCTATATACTACATAGACATTCAGCAAATCTGCTTTTCAAAAAGACAGCTATGACAGCAACATAAAACTTTTTTTTAAAAGGAGAATGATAAATAGTTAACTAAAAATTTTAACAAGCACGAAAATTCCCTGTCGTTTCCCTATTTTCCATGACTATTAAAAATCGTCTGACTTTTCTCTGTCTGTTCTGTAGCAACCCTGGCATCACTACACAAAGAAACCATCTATAACATTCTAGAGTAAAATGTTTTTACATCTGTAATGCAGAATTGTTCTGGTCCTGACAGTTTCTCCATTTGAACAATAGACAGACATTCCCAAAGTAATGTATTCACTTTCACAAGAATAAAAAAAAAATGTTTCTGACTAAATTTTAGTTTTTTTTTGTTGCAAAATCATTTTGCGTAGCTTTGATTCACACATGTTGTGTTTACATTTGCACAGTATTTAACTTGATCCATCAAATTCATGGATTAGCTAACTTGAAGTACCATAGGACATTTTTTAAGGTTTCCATTACCTGGATACTGAAGCATTAGTGTGCCGCTTCAGTCTTAGGAAGCAAACGGTGTTAGCGGTCATGTTTGTTCACAAAAATGGCGCTCTGTATTTTTATGCATCCTTTAATGGAATCATTCAGGTAGTATTTTTTTACACAAATGTTACAGGCACCTGGACAAGCTTAATTTGTAAAAATAATGTTAAACATATTGATTTATGTTGCAAATAAGTCCACCCTTACAACACTCGTAAAAATCTAAATAAGCTGTACAAATAAAAAAAAGATGACATTATTATTAGGTAAAACGTTAATCATCATCAAGCTTGCGGACAGCAAACATTGTAAAACCTACCTGCATAGCAATCACTCGTGAACTTTGGGATTCCAATAACTACAAGGAGAATACAAATTTACAAGGCCAAGTAGTCTGAATAATATACATTGCATGAAATATTAAGACTTTAACAAAAGGCTGCTTGGGTGGTTGATGCACACAACTGGGCTACCATCTCAAGGAAAAAAATATGTTGCAAACAATGTACTCAATATGGACAAGCGTTAACATTTTTTAAAAATTGTCTAACAAACATTTAATTTAAAGGAAAATTTCTATTGTTGGCAACTATAATAAGGAAAGGATAGTTAACTTGCTGGGAGAAAACAATAGTGGCAGTGAGAAGCTTCCTTCTCGCATATTTAGAAAGTTGGCAAAACCAACATGTTTCAAGAACATCAGGAGTTCGCCATGAAGGTAAGAAAACCATTGAATTGCCGGGATGACCTGTAAATTTTCCTTCAGCGCCTGCACTTTCTGTACGCCAAAATGGGTGTAGTGAACAGGAAAATCATCTTTTGTATGAATCACTGTTTTGCATAGCCAACAGAAACAAGATTGCTTCGGAACAGAGTTTTTTCCATCAACCACTTAAACATCTGAAGGTCAGCTTGCTTACAGCAATATGCATGACTGCTGCATCCTGAACAGTCATGCCAAAGTCTGTCATTGACAACTGCTCCAGTAAAGATAGCTTCATGTTTGCATCAGTGTCATCTACAGTGACAAATTATGAAGTCGAGAGAGTGAGGAACACAACCAGAAAAACTTCAATTCCCATATGACTTTTGATAACTACGATTCTATGAATGACAAGTAAAGGCTGTTCACAATAAAGCGAGCACTTTTGAAATCAACCTTAGAAAAACGTCACTGCCCCTATCAGTATATATTTTAACTGGCGCACTGAGTGGCATGCGCCCAGTAAAGTTGGTAACGATGGAGGGAAAGTGGTTCTATGCCTTAATGTTGAATTAAAAGTGTTAGGTAAACGTCTGTGATAACTTGAATTATTTCTTTGGCTTTCTGTTTTTTTAATGCATTTAAGTGTAAGAATTAGCAGATTTGTGAAATAGTTACATTTGTTGTAATTTCATAGTTTTACTTGACAGCCGCGTGATAAAGTGATGAGGCCCACGACAGTTCTAATTTTACATAAGGTGGAAGAACACATAATGTGCATACTAAGTAGATCTTAAGCAGGGCTTTCATAAGTGCTCAGTTTACCATGAACAGCCTATATTGTTTCAATTTTTCAAACTCAGTGGGTTTAACAAGGTTCTTTAAGGGAAGGAGGTGTTAAGTAAATAAAAGAGTTAATTAAAATTTCATAATTTATTTATAATAACTACAAAGAAAATACAACTCTATTTATCACATAATTACTATCACTTGCTATTTACAATAAATAAATTCAATCAATACAATTTACAATCACCTCAAAGAAATTAATGTAATTCAATAACTCAAATCAGTCCCACCAAGCAGTGTATCACAACCTATTGAATTATTTTACAAATTGTGTCTCCTGTTTGACAGATCCAATATTTACAATAAAGATCATATCTCATGTTCATAGAGTCCCACCACAGTTAAGTCCAGATCCAACCAGTCCGCAATGTTCTAGAAATCTCCACGCGCCCTCATGCACAGTAGCCTTCAACTCGTCGGGTACCACGCCCTCTCATCCATCCACACCACAGAAACACTTGTCATATCCTCCGCCGTTGTCTGTCCTCTCAGCTGATGTCCCTGGCTGCACCAGACTTTGTCCAATTACCGCACTTCAGCCAGATGGCTTCCTGAAAGACTGTTAACCCTCCAGCAGTGGCCGTATTTATAGTGTTGTAGGCCATAGACCAGAAACTTCTCCAAAAGTCGGATTGTGCAAAGGGATAATATTACCATAAAATTCTTGTTCATCCTCTTAAGACATTGACTCCTTCAGCAGGGGGGAGGAGGGGCTGTAATGCCAGCCAGGCCGGATGTCAATCATTCCCCCGGCCGTCGGGCAATGGATCAGTGAGCGGATCTGCCTGGGGGGAGAAGAGGGTCGAGGTGGGTCTCCCCCAGAGCTGGGTCCGCACAGAACAAAGTAATGCTGTGCCTGCGCCCGATGCGGCCATCAGCACGTACAAGTATTATCTTGCCAATTATTAACTCCTGAATTGTGTACCCCATAAAACCACCAGAGCAAGAAAGTGAAGAGGTCCATGAATGAATCTTTAGGTATCTTGAGAAACTTTAGTTCATTCCAGTTTGACGTTCTGGAATATGTGATGCAGTCACTCACTCAATAAAGTAAGGAAATAAGAGTACCAAACATACTAAAACAGGGTGCTTGTGTCTAGTTCATATATTGTTTTCCTTATTATTACTAAACAATTTTATGTACTTTGTATTTGGTACCTTGACTTCTTGTGTTTTCTTCTAATAATGTTTTCCTGCTCATAATGCCACTTCCTCATGGTCCCATGGAAAATATTACAAGAAGTTTTGATTGTACCACTTCTCCTTATTCTGCAATTATGTTCCCCCCCTTTTTTTCCCCTTTTCCCAACACTTAACTTAACCCCCCTCCTTTTAATAGTTCCCCACCACCAAATATTTCATGTAACCCACAACTAAGCCTTCCATATCTATCTCGTACTTTTCATCCGTGAATGTCACCATCACCATCCTGATAAGGAATTTTCCATAACACACAACACACTCCATTCCTAGTTTCACATAATATGTATGCACAACTTCAACATTCACTCATACTTCATGAGTCACCTGCTAGCCTTTCAACCGCATACATTTATTCCACTTTTCGTACCACATACAGTCCTCAACCAAGCCTCCATCTTACTTCACCTACAACACCCTCCCTACACACACTTGATCTTGTGAACAATTGTTAATGACCTGCATCTTTTATGTGAAATAGCGAATTTATAAAAAAATTGTTGAAAAGAGAGCCAGCTTGTATATATAGGTCGCAATCCATTAATGCGGAAGAGCACTGATATCACTGATGGTTCATCAGTGTTCATCAGCAGCAGAGAAATAGTCTGCAGTGGTATTAAAAAAATTAACTTATTAATATAACAATAAAATTCTATTTCTCTTTCAATTTAAATGACTACTTTAAAATAAATAACATATTAATACTTTTTTGACTGAAGAAAATAAATTTTAAAACATAAAATTCTGTTTTGAGTTTATTCTAGTGTTTCTTTTATGCAGAATTTCAGTCAGGACTATATTGTATTTGATGATGCTACCATATGCACATCTGTAAATACTTCAGGGAACCTACGACTTGAATTGCCCGCCAATATCTTGTTTCGCTGGCATTGCACAACCTCTTTGGCTCCAGTAACATCAGTGATTTCAGTAATCAATCTATCCTCGCACAGGATGCCACCAAGCAGCATGCGGAAACGAGTGCCATTGATCATCAGTGATAGTCAGCAGAATTTGAACTGTAGCTGATGTTACTGAAATAAGTGACTAGTGAAATCTGTGAGTGTCAGATTGTGGCCCTTGAAAGTTTACGGTAAAGTGAGCACTTACGAAAGCCCTTTGTAGTGTACTATTCCTTTTGTTTGTGTATCCTTCCACCTCACATCAATACAAACATTGTCAAGCAATTTCATTTAATGTTTACATCACCTACTCAAGTCTATTGTGTTTATTCAATAAAGAAAAAAAGCACCCTGTAATCACTGTTATTGTGAACTACATATAGGATATAGGATGGAATACTTTGTATTAATAACACGTATTGTACACAGTACTAATAAAATAAGGAAAAAATGTTTTGCATGTTGAAATGTTTTGAAGCAGTATGTGTATTTGACTCCTGAACAATAATGCAAAATTCATTTGTTCACATTATTAAGATGGTAACAATATCTGCAGACATATAAAATCCACTGTAGTGGTGTGTGCATCTACGTACATACAAATAATTAATTCTGAACATAAAAGCAGTCAACGCTCCTGAAGAGCGGTATTGATCGCATACAAAGTATGGGGAGAAGGAAAGGCAAGCAGTTCATGGGTGTCATGTGGTCTGTAGGCACCTGGCGGGCTATTGATCATGTGCGCCAACAGCTGGCGGCCGCCCTCCCCTCCCAACTCTTCCCGAGCCTGTGAAACCATTATACTTCATTATACTGTCAACCCTTACGTCACATTTTTAAGTGAATATTAATATTTCATTTCAAAAACATGCAATTTTTATAGATAGAGGCAAATAAATATGTTCATTAAATTGGTTTCTTTATGACCTTCAGTGATTAAGGTGGTCACCTGGTTGAAGGAATTTGGCATATCTGAGGCCTAAAAGTGTTGGAGCAGTAGGGGCGACAGAGACATGCGCATGAACTCTCTCATTGTCTCTACGCGCAAAGCACTGAACTGGCGTGCAGTCTTGCCATCCATAACGCACATCTATGAGATTTTCAGCGAAGACCCTACCATTTAATGATATGATAATAAAAATAAATGTTTGCTGTATGACCCTATTTCTTTTTTAATGTTTTGTACCGTAATGTTCATACCTAAAAATGACCGTGAAACCACCTGTTTGAGCTATTTTCACTGTCACAAAAACATGCTTTAGAGAGAAATAGAGGAACTGAAAAAGTATACAGACGCGTAACATTTCTTAAATTCTATTTGTAAGCAGACATCACTGAGACACGTTGGACAGTTTTTTTCATAAAACGTTTTCTGCTGGAGCTCTGCACACTTCAGTGGTCTACCCAGGCAGCCAACTTAATAACTCAAATTTAGCACTTGCTGCGAGTTACGGGAACTCGGTGATTATGCATTATTTGATGACAAAGATGTTTCATATATGCCCTTCTAGAATATCAGTTTATTTAGAAGACACATGTCTATTGAAATAAATTAATATTTCAGTAAGAAATACTCCGATTTTCCTACAAAAAGTCAGAAAATAGACTTCACACTTGGTTACTGCACAATATTGTGAATACATTTGACAGTTAAATTAAATTAATATTCCATGAGAAAAATGTTGATATTATGCCAAAGACAATTGAACATGGACTTACAATGCTTGGTAAAACCAAGCATTGCTTAATTTTTTTGACATTTTGGGAGACAAAGGGATGCTAAGTATATGCCTCTCGAGAATCATTTTTTTTCAGAAGCAGTCTGTCTACCTACCTATTAAAATAAATGTACACTTAATTTTTAAAAAAACATCATACAATACACAATAGAAAACATTAAAAAGACAAAAAAAACACATGCATTAAGCCAGAATTTTTACAATTTACATAAACTATTTAAATATTTATTTACAGAGTAATATATCTTTATTAAATATTTTTTCATCTTTTCTTATACAACTTCAATTTTCCTAGTAGAGCTCTTTTAGTATCACTGGTAACTTATGATATACTTTTACTGCCATATACTTTATACCTTTTCATAAATCAAATTGTAAGTACACAATCTTTGTGAGGTATGAGGTCTATTTTCTTGAGATACTATCTGTGGCCACACATCACAGAGTTCTTGCAGCTTCCAATCATTGTTGTTTGTGGTGGAATGAAATCGCTTTATGTGTTTACATTGAGAATAAAATAACTGTGAAAGAAGAATATAAGATGTTTCAAAATTTGTGTTACAACGCTCTAGGGCTGGAAGCACATGTTAAATGGAACCACTTTTGCATATAAATACGGGGTCGGAAACAATTAGTTGCGTTGCTACAGGCCGTGAGAGTATTATGGCTGGCAATCTGCCATACACAATGTGATACGCGCTTTGAGGTGTGTAATGTCGTTCTGTAAATACCGGAAATGACATTGAGGTGAACATTTGCAGTAATTGGCTTTCATTGTTGATGGTGTTTATTGGGATCTGGTGGCTGTTGTTTACAAAATATGCTTCACTTTTCACATGTTTTACACTAAGTTACAGATACAGCTCAACATGGCGGCCATCTTCTCGGATGCACAATCGACAACGAAGGAGCATGCCTTCTTCGGTCGCCGCTACTACATATTGAGCAGCCTGAACGTGTGCTGCAGAGGTATGGTTTCATGCAATGAGGGTAATCTGAATCCACGGGAGTCTCATAAATTAGTGACATCATATAGCCCCAGAGAAAGAAGTCCATCTTGGTGAGATCTAGTGAAAGTGGCACCCAAGGTACAGGCCCACTAGCGATGAAACTATCCCTTTCCTACCCCGTGTTTATACGAACAAGTTGTTCCATTTAACATGTAACACCTGCCCTAGAGCATTGCAACACAAAGTTTGCAACATCCTATATATTCCTGCAACAATTAATGAAACAATGAAATTGTTAGGAATATAAATATGTTGCTGATATACCAATTCTAAAACTAAATGAAACAAATTCAGTGTCCAACAAATTTAATCTTAACTCTTATACAATATTAGGACATGGAACTACTTCTGCTACAACACAGCCAATTTTACTGGGAGCATACCAGTCTGTGTGTTTGTAAAGATATAAGCAGCTAAGGGCAGGAAACTTTTCAAAGGTTGATTTCAAAAGTAAACAGTTGAAGCAGTTCTCTACCTGGCACTTGAACTGTGCTACACCATGTTTGAAATGCACATTTCTTTTGAAACTATTAAACATGCCTCCAACATGTTTAACTATGAAAAGGAAACATACTTCAGGCTAGGATTGAATGTTACTTTCAATCATGCATGCTACAAATATTATTTTGTTGGANTACAGACTGCTGTATCTTAAAACATACTATCTAGACACATGCAAAACTACGATTACAGTCAGTACTAAACTTTGATAGAGACTTTCCATCAATAAAACTATAGGGTCTCTGCTTAAAACCCCATAGGTAGATGCAGCATGGTGAAAACACAGCACGCCAGTTCAGAGTTTTGCACATCACAGCAACAATGTATTTAATCTACATGGCAGAGTAGCATCTATCACTACTGCGCTTCTGAGCAACAAATGCAAACACAGCTCCAGATAGGCAATTGCCTTCAACACAAAACCATTTACACTAAAGACAACAATGCTACAATACACATACCTTAAGAACCAGTTCTTTCTTTTTGATCTGTTCTGGCTTGTTCAGTTTTAAAAATCCAAACTGGCGACTGAAACAGAAAGAACAGCATTGTAATCTCACAGCATTTTCAAAAAAGAAACAAAACTACCTTAAAAAAAATTCATACAAACATACAAGTCATTGAACTACATCTTATAAATACCTATACTATCAAATTATGTACAATAATGTAAAAATACTAAAACTGAACTGACAAAATAAATAAAAATTACTAAATTTTCATGTCAGTGTGAATCTTAAAATTACAACATATTCAGATTCAATATAAACGGACTTTATGTAAACGTCAGACAATCTGAATTACATTTCAGTCCTGGCAAAGTTTTACTGCTTACATTGTTATTTTAGGCTTATTTGCAATACACTACTGAACAGAGAAATTGAAAAAAACTTGAAGAGACATCAAAACATTATGGAATCAATTACACATGACTAAATACATTATCAAGGAGCAAGGATATACACAGAGACAAATTCTATTAATAAATGGGGACATAGCAACTGTGGACTGACTGACTTAAAGTACAAGATAGAATATTGGAGTGTGCTGTCCTTGAGCTGATGCACCGGCCACCTGACGCATGCAGTCATCAAGAGCGGGAATACTGTCCTGTGATCATCCACCGTTCTTCATCCAAGTGCTTGTAGTTATTTAAGTTTTTGGGCACGTCGCAGCTGCTGGAGGAGATGGCACCCAATTTGGTCCCGTATATGCTCCACTGGCAATATGTCTAGTGATCTCGCAGGCCACGGTATGGTGCGTATACCTTATAAAGCATGTTGCACAACCAGCGTGGTATGTGGACACGCATTATCATGCCGCAGAAAGCCATCACAAGTACGCCATGCAAATGGTAGAAAATTGAGAGTTACGAACTCAGTAACATATCACTGGCCTGACAATGCACCCTGCAAAAACACAAGACTTGATCTTGAGTCGTGACAAACAGCAATTTAAATGACAACTCCATGTGTAGGAACCCTATGATGTACACAAATGTGTGTCTGATGACGCCGCTCACCTCTGTGGTGGCAGGTATAAACATGACAAGATTCAACACCCTAGTGAAATGTGCTTAGTTGGAAAAGATAATGCGAAGCCATTCCTGCACCCACTCCCGACATTCAGTGCACCACTACAAATGTGCTGCATGATGGTGTGGATTAAAAGGCAGTCTGCACAGAGGAAGCTGTGACTAGTCTACCCTAGCTAAGATATGTGTACATTGGCCAGACTGGAATGAGAGTCGTCACCAGGATTAAAGAACATACACTGGTAGAATATGAAAAATGAACACCCGGACGCAATGGTCCCACATTAATGAAGTATTTATTGAATAATTATACAGGTTGTACACTGCATATGATAATGATCACAGGGTCGTACACCTATGGACAGAGGCTACAGAGTGTCTTGAACAACGTCAGTACCTTGTGTACCCTCATTTAGCGATGATGCAGTCGTGCACAGAAACGATCATAAAGGTGTAGGATGTCATTTTGGGGAATATGCAATTGGTGGAGGTTTGTTGCTGGTATTGCAGACCGCACCAAACGCCATCCCATCATGTCCCACACATATTCAGTGGGGGACAGGTCGGGTGATCGTGCTAGCCAGGGGAGTTGACAAACACCTTCGAGAGTTCATTAGAAAACACGAGACATGTGTGCACAGGCATTGTCTTGCTGGAAGAGGACATCTCCTTCACATTGTAGGAATGGCAACAAAATTGACTGGATGATGTTCTGGATGTAGCATTCACTGTTCAGTGTTCCCTCAACAAACATCAGAGGCCTACTGTCATTGTAAGCTATTGCTCCCCAGACCATGATGCCAGGAGTTGGTCCTGTATGTCGCTGCCCTATCCTCTCTGGTTGTTGCCGCTCTTATGGTCGACGCCACACTCGCAAACTACCGTCACTGGCACCAAGGCAGCATCTTCTCTCATCACTTAACACAACTCTGTGCCATTCATCCTTTCAGTTACGTCGTTCGTGACACCATCCACGGCGGGCTGCACGGTGATGAGGTGTGAGAGGTAGCCTGGCGAGCGACACCTTTAATCATAGGCCAGCGTCCAGTAAACGGTTGGTGATGGTTTTAGCTGACACCCTGGGTGCAACAGTGACCCTAATCTGTGTGGCCGTGCTATCAGCAATGGCTACTCGTCCGATGAGGCAGTCCAGCCATCCGGAACCAGGTTGACGAGCACATACACCATCGTTGGACCACAGGCACTACCAATGATGCACAGCAGACACTTTATGTCCTACGCGTTGGCAAATTATTCGGAATGACCATCCATCCTCCCTCAGGCCTACAAAGTCCGTTAAATGCACAAAGTGTGGTCATCTATGCCGTTCTGGCATGTGTACAATGCTTACTACACACAGGCTGATGCTTGAAACAACAGACTATTCTTTCACAGAGTCAACTACAGTTGTATTGTAATCAGCGGTGTTATGCCTCGTACACAATTCGTACTCTGAGCACAGCACTGTTAATCATTGCATGTACTGCCCTCCATCAGTGCCCTATGCACATATGGTGTTTCTATGGTGCCACTTTAGTGGTGTTCATTTTTCGTTTTCCACCAGGGTATCAGGGACTACAAACAACAAAATCTTCCATCAGTCATAGCAGGACATTGAGTGGCAACCACTCACAGTACAATAGCCATTAACCCCAACTTAGGAAATGATACATCTGAGGAGCCATAAAAATACTGAAACATCCTTCTAACATGAACCGGGAAGATGGATTTAAATTGAGCAACATTTGACTGGAGTTGTTGCCCAATCCGTGACTGCTTTCCTACAGGTTGGCCATCAGGACAAACAATAATTAAGTATGCTTTGTTTTCATAAATTAAATAATAGTAAAAACAAGATAAGAACTAAAAAGGAATACATTTTAAACATGTTCATATAATTTTATTTGCTGTAGTGAATTTATAATTTTTTCCATATTATAATTACTATAATTTTGTTTATTTTCTAAGTGTCTTGAGATGATATTCTCTTAGGAATCAATCAACGTTCCATCCAGTTTCTAATGTGTTCAGCCTGTTTAGTTAGTGTTCTATATCCTTGAGCAATACAGCCCATGTTGAGATTATGGAATAAATATTAATATCAATAATAAAATTTTTCATGCAGAATAACATAAAAGTTTAATATTGTTCTTTCACTCTTATGTACGTAGGTTGGAGTTATTTGAAAATATTTTATTACTTATATTGAAAAATGGGTACATAATTTCAAGTGCTTCACAGTTATCTTAACATCTAACTTTGTTATCACTTAAATACCACAAATAAAACTGAGTGGAAAACTTTTAAACATAGTTTTGTTTTTCTGAATGTGTGCTTAATTGCCAGAGAAAATAAATTAAACTGCATTTACCTTATTTTTAACTACTGTGAAGTGAGGTTACTTTGACCAGTGATGTAAACCACTAGCAAATTAAACCATTTTCTGCCTATGTTGGTAGCCCTGGTATGTATTATGCAAGTTTGCAGTATTTTTGACTCAAAAAGTGTAAAAGCATTTAAAATCAAAGCCAATGTAGGAATAATATTTTTAATACAAAGTAGGTCAAAAGTACAGAAAGTCAAATGGCTTACATAGATGACATTGAAATCATGACTAGCAAACAGTCCAGTTACCAGAACTTTGTCTTCTTTATGTATACAAAGTCACACAGTTTTTAAATCAAACAAGTTACTTGACTGCAGTATTAAGAGCAATACTTTATTTGTAATTAATGTTACAATGCAACAATTGCTTGGTCTGAGGGCTTTCTCTGCTAACAATTTTGTTATTGTTTTAAGTAATAACAGTGAATGTGAATTTCCACAAAACATGTGAAAGATGTAAGAAATCCAGTTCTATTCAGGGGTCCTTTATTGGACACAACACTGCTTTAAAAAAAAAAAAAGTTCACAATATCTTTATTAAGATAATAACATAAAAAGAAATTATACAAAACTCATAAAAATATTTGTAGAATTATAATATCGGATTACATTAAAAAAAAGCATGCCTACTTTATAAATACAATATTTACTTTTCCAGATTACCATTACTATGCTTGCTCATATAATTAAGTTGGCTTTTTGCAAACTCCTCTTTGTAATTTTAAAATATTAATGGAGATAGTGATATAATACAGCATTATTCCCTGCTATATTTTGTACAGAAATGGAAAAAAAAAGTCCAAAAGATGTAGCAAATTAATTTATAATTTAGTTTTAAGTTGGAAAAAAATAAGTAATTTAGATGNAGGGAAATAGTGATATAATACAGCATTATTCCCTGCTATATTTTGTACAGAAATGGAAAAAAAAAAGTCCAAAAGATGTAGCAAATTAATTTATAATTTAGTTTTAAGTTGGAAAAAAATAAGTAATTTAGATGGGCAAAGGATATTGTAATGGCTAACATTATATTCAGAATTGTATTATATTATCTACACAACATTAATTTTATGTAGTGCACAAACATATGTACTGGGACATAATTTCGTGTAATTAACTGAACCAAAGACTTCTTAGATACCAAAGATACTAATCCGTAATTTCTTAACAGTTTTTCCAGTTAAATATAGTTATCAACAAAAATGTAATTACTTACATTCTTAAAGTTGAGAGATTTGGGCGGCTCTTAATGAGGTTTTGAGAGCAGATGAGGGTGAAATGAGGTGAGAATGGAGTGGCGCCGGTATGCAAGGGCGGGGGAAATGGGAGATCCTGAGAAAACCAGCAGAACAGTGGCATCGTCCGGCACGATTCCCACTTGCGAAAATCAGGGAGTGACCTGGCTGGGGAATGAACCTGGTTTGCCTTGGTGGGGGGCAAGCAGTCTAACCGCTCAGTCACTGTGGCCCCTACATTCTTACACATTTTCCGATTGTCAAATCATACTGTCGAAAGATAACACTGGCTACATAAAATTGCGGGTTTCGTACTTTAATAATAACGTAAAATTTGTATTTCTCTAGACTGTTCTGTCTACGGATTGCTACATATGTTAACAATACTAGCCATGGATTAAAATTATGCAAAATCTTTATTTTAACTACTTCCCAATTTTATTATTAAAAAAAACATATTTCCCAGAACAAACAAGTTATTTAATCAGGGTGAGAGTGAATTCGACTGACAAAATCCACCTGAATATTACTTAAAGATATAGACAGCCAATGGTCTAATGCCGCAACCATGAGTGCAGTTTGGTGAAGTTCTGAACCTATGTTTATACATGAGCCTTGTGCCACAGACACCTGTCTCTCCATGTAAACTCGTTTACAATTATATTTAATATGCAAATGATTTGTTTATTTTGAACCAATATTTTGACGTGGGTCTGTGCTTGTCACAATGTCACAGCCAGCCATAAGCAATTCGTGATTGGCTACTTTATGGCAGGGGCCAATAGTCTGTGGGAAAGACACACACCTTCAGACATTTATTCACACAAGGTGATGGCTATCCGCAGATGCCACAAATCAGACTGTGTCTAAAGATACATTTTTTATTCCCAGACAAGTTACGGCCTATCTATACATTACTCATTCAACGTGTCGTAACAGGCTATTAACAGACAACGGGATAATGATACCCAGTTCAGCTGATACGTACCTTTATGGAAAACATATTCCTAGCGTCATTAGAATACATGTCCTTCCTAGAATCATTATTATTTATATTACATGTGTAAAATGGCCAACAACTATTTCACAGGACCATGCGACTGTACACAAGATGTTAAGATAAATGCACTTTAATTTCTTTTCTCTGGCAATCAAGCCCACACTCAGGAAAACTAAACTATATTTAAAAGTTTTCCACTCAGTTTCATTTGTGGTATTTAAGTGATAAAGTTAGATGTTATGATAACTGTGAAGCACTTGAAATGATGTACCCTCACGTAACCCGATAGAGCACCTACATGATCATGTGTAAACACAAGTTAGAGGACGCCCAGGCCCTCCCCGAACACTTGCCCAGCTGGAGGAAGCCCTACAAGAGGAGTGGCAACACATTCCACAAACGTGTATCCAAAGATGGGTTAGGAGTATGCAGAGACGCTGTGCTGCAGTGATGCAGGCAAGATGTGGCAACACAGCTTATTGACAGTCCACAAGAGTGCACAATTACAGCAGTCTGTTTTCAGTTTGTTCGAGAACCATTTCTGTGTTACACATCATTATGTTAATTTATTGAAGAGAGGCACGAGAAGTGTTCCTTTACAAATGCTGTATTAAATTCAGACTCATTCTGTATATATAGCAGTTTTTGATATTAAATTGTACATTATTCTTCTTGGGTAGGTTATATTTTTATTTAATTGTATTTGCATTGTGGACTTTGTTAGTATTTCATAATTGTAAAATTAATTTATGTTATTTTTATGTAAAACTGATATACTTCATATTCTATATGATATATATAGGAATTCTCGGAGTACACTAAAATCAATAAATAAAATTAACAAACACAAATACACTATTTTTTAATGAGCATTCAAACTCTCCATAAATTATGGAAATTAAAAAAATTATTGAATTTTTAAAAAGAAAACATGACTACATTTTCATGGCAAGTACATTTTTACAGCAAAATTTTTTTTTTACAATTTTTTTAGAAATCTTTTTTTTTTACATAATAAGACAGTAGTACTATTTCATGATTACTTATAACTAAGTTAACAGTTTTGATACATATTTCATCTGACAATAATACCTATTATTTTCACTTGCAGGCAAGTTTTGGCTTAATGTCTCGCAGACAGCAAGATCATTCAACGCAGATTCATGGCTCAAACAAGAGGAATGAGGATGGAAGTGGCAATAGACTGTAGTAAGGAATTATCCCACAATTTATATACACTCATTTTGGAAATCAACAAAAAATTTAAATCAGGATTGCCAAACTGGAAATTGAAACCAGTTCAAGTCCAATGAGTAGAGACCCAAATATTTCACGAATTAATTTGGCAGCAGCCTAGACTTTACAGTACCATATACACTTGCAAGAATTATGTTTTCCAATGGTTGCATCTCTTAGGCTGTCCGTACATGATTCTGTAATTCTACTTCCAAGCTGTCTTTCATTGGTTCACTGGCCTCCAGGTTGTCTCAAATTTCTATCCAATGACAAAGTCCCACAATTGTACACTTGTTTGAATATTAGCCTGGCACTAAGTGAATACACCAAAATTCCATAGCATTACAATTAAGCTACAACTGAGCCACCTCACCCAGTTTGTTTAAATATGCATATATTTTTTAACTCAGGTGCTCTTATCAAATTTCTCAAAACTCAAAAATGTTCAGAATTTTTAAACATTTCTGATCTTTAGTTAGGTATTTAAAAAAAAAAGGCTTATTTACAAATTGCAGAAGACACTGTAATAGGTACTCTTCTTTAATAAAATACATATTTTTAATTTTACATGCTGTAATTCTACATTTATATTGTTTTGAATGTTCACAACATAATATGAACCTACTATTTATATGGCAAATATCAGAAATGCAATCTGTAACCAGGACAATACACAAAATTTTAGGAAACACTGGCTAGAAGCACCAAATATTTATCAGCAATCTGCCTGGAAATCAAGACAATCATTGGACCAATTTGTGTACCAAATCAAGACAGTTTTAATAATATTTCTACTGACCCTCTCAAATTTCAGTGATTTTTTGTTTATAGTTTGTACCCATAAAGAATATGCATTTAAAACAAAAATTATGAAGCAGTTATTTTTAATGCATTTTTTAAAAAATTACACATATTTGAATTCTGCAAGTTTTTTTATTTACAAACTTCCAACGCTGAAAAAGCTATGCTATAAAGCTAAAATTTGGCTCATTTGAAAATGCTTGATTATCATATTATATGAAACTTGATACGGGCTACTATATAAAAACTGTTACAAATACAACCAGAAAAATTTACATTTTATTTTCTCACAAAAAAAATTGAAAAAATTCTGGAAACTTGTTTATACCGTTCTTTATGCACACACAAAATATACTTTTGGGATCATTATAGGATTCTCAGATATGAAGCATAAAGCACTAGTGTGAGTCAAGAAAAATTAATTTAAGACTGCAATTTCTCTTTTACGTTAAATTTGAATACTTAAAACGCACACCTTCACTTAAGAGTGGGCAGAGTTTAAATAAAGACATCCATTTTACTTTAATTCTGTAAATGTCAATCATTAGACTCCAATAGCACCAAACCTAACAGCAATCTTCTAACAATACTCTTATAATAAAAGTGAACGCTGCAGGGAACAGTGGTAACTCCAGAGAAACTCCGGTAAAGGCTGTTCACAATAAAGTGAGCACTTTTGAAGTCAACCTTAGAAAAAAATCACTGCTCCAACCTGCATACGATTTAATGGGCGCACTGAGTGACATGCACCCGGTAAAGTTGGTAACGAGGGTGGGAAAGTAGTTCCAGGTCTTAACGTCGAATTACAAGTGTTAGGTAACCATTTGTGATAATATAAATGATTTATTTAGCTTTCTGTTTTGCATGTAAGTGTAAAATTAAGTAGATTTGTAAAATTGTGAAATATTTACTTTTCTAATAATTTTGCAGTTTTACTTGGCTGACGCACGACTAAAGTGATGAGACCCACGGCAGCGTTAATTTTACATAACACGGAAGAACACACAACGTGACAAGTACATCTCGTGCAGCGCTTGCCGTGAACAGCCTACAGCAGATGGGGTGACACATCTGGACTTGCTCTTTTTTTAGTTAAGTGACTCTCCTCTACCAGACTCATATTGCCTAAAACAAGCAAGTCTCAGGCATGCTCTCCAGTTCCCACCATTGCACATTTCTTCACATCTCAGATAGCCACGATGATATTAATTTGTTTGTTCTTAGTAATTAAAAAATTACCAAAAGAAATTGTTTGAATACAGACCACTTTTTAAATCATTATATCTCAGAATCCCATCACAATCCCAAAATAATATTTTGTGGGTGATGAGAGAATGCTATAGTTTATTCACTGTAACCTCTAACTTTTTTGAAGTTCTACTAAAGTTCTACTTAGAGGATACTCCTCCACCTGATGCAAACAAAGCTTAACCGAGTCTAGAAAATGACACCAAAGGGACAGCGCACTGCATTCGTGTGCAAACTGTAATAATATTTTGCACAAGAACTATTTCATACTAGTCATTGCCAAAGCAACAATTTTCACCCTGTTTTATTCATATTAATTATGAAATAAATATCATTATTTGTATAGATAAAATACAAGTAAAAGTTTAATTTAACTAAAAACACTTTTATGTTAACGGAAATATAAAATGATTGTGATACACGACATGTTTAGGAAATAACAAAACGCGTAATACACAGGGTAATTTTTCAAAGGCTTGATCCAAAAAGTGCGAAGATCGCAAACAGACTATTCAAACCAATTTCCAAATTTTTTCTTTCAAATTTATAAAATAATTTTTTTTAGAAAACCTAATTTCAAATTTTTATTTAGATACATGAACAAAAGTTAATATGGCAATTATATCAAAAGAACTTTCAAATGAGCCAAATTTGAGCTTCTTAGCATTAGCCATCCCCGAGTTGCAACCACTTTTGTAAATAAAATAAAAACATTAAAATAAATTTTTTTTGCCATTATGAAAAATTTATTTTAAAAGTAATTACTTAAAACATTTATTTAATAGGTACAAGCTAGAAACAAAAAATTATTTAAAACCTGAGGTAGTCAGGTAGAATGTGTGCGCTGACATGGCAAGGAATGAATGACCGATTGTGAAACAAGAGCATTAAAAATTAAGCAACATGCTGAACATTGTCTGTCCCAACCAGTATTCATGCCTAGATGTGAGCAAAGAGCTCTGGTACCGTCTGTCCATCCACCGACAACCATGATGATGATCAGCCTACGGTGACAATCATCATGGTGGGTTTTAGAAACATTCACAGTAACTTAATGCTTGTGATAATTTAAATTTAACTCTCCTTACACATAATATTATTCCAGTGCACACTTAATTTTTCAAATTTTCATACTCTGAAAACGTAAAATTTTTGAACTCCTTTGTAAACCATCAAAACAGTTTCCTATTGGCTACTGTGTATGCGATGTCATTTTTTGGTTCAGCGACCTCATATTCAGCAAATGAACATGTCGTCGGCCAGTCACTGTGGACTACAGAGATGATACACTAAAATGTGAATGAGATGAAATTATTGCTGGAGTCGAGAGGTTTGGACGGCTCTTAACAGCGAGGTCTTGAGAGCAGATCAGAATGAAACAAGGCGAGTATGGAGCAGCATCGGAATGCAAGGGCAGGAGAAACGCGGGATCCCCAAGCAAACTCGCTGGGGCACGATTCCCACATGTAAAAATTTGGGAGCAACCCCGCCGGGAGTCAAACCGGTTTGGCTTGGTGGGAGTTGTTGGAAACTTACGTTTCTTGCAAGTGGTGGCCAGGCAGTTCAAACGAGCCCCTTGCTATGGATGTAGTCAGCTTCAACACCACTCCATATTTTTCCTAGTGTGTGGGTAAGTTGAGAATCCCCCCCCCCCAAACACAATTATGAAAATATTAAATTTAGGGAGCTACAACATAATCATCTACATATGTTGTTTAAATTTTTAGTAAAATTACACTTATCTGCACTAAATTGATTATATAAATTTTAAGGTAAGTTGAATAACTTTACGTTTACAAGAACAATATTTATATATTGAATGTCTGGTCTCATAACTGGTTTCATTTCATAAATATACTACTATTCCATGTAATTTTTCTGAAAATAAGAAATATGCAACAAATTTTTATCCGTACTATGTATTTATCCTGTATTTCAATAAGAAAAAATCCAGCAGGATAGTCATAATGATAACGGCTGGTGTCTTTCTAAAAACCGAATGGTTCATGAAAAGCAGGTAAACAGATGTGAAATATTACGTATATTTCATTACTGATAAGTATAATTAATACTCTGTGCCAAATCCAAAACTTGTTTAAACATGTAAGATGTAGTGAAATTTAAAATTATCAGAATTCCTACCACACATTTTAAATCATCTAACCACAGCGCTCATACTCAAAGAGAAATAACAGCAGTTTTAAAATTTTTATTACAAATAAATGTTTACGTTTTGTTTCAACTCAAATTCAGGACAAAAGTGGAGCTTTATGAAGGGAAACCAGATGGAGATGTATTTGATTTTGCATTAAGCTTTAATCGCTGAATTTGTTTAGAGTAATGAACAGACTTTGGGGAATGCTGAGACGTTTAATGAGCTATCCTTTGCTTTATAAAAAGCTTTTAATAGCCATACATAGGAGGATGGAATATAATTACGGTTGTGGGCAAGGAAACAAGAAAATGACAAGCCGTTCAAAACAATTGAAGCCAGAAATGCCAGAAGTCATTAAAATATGCTTCATGTTGTGGGGTTAGAGACCTCAAGTGGTGGAAAGAGTGATGCTGTTTGAAAATGAGACCACAGAACAGCTGGTAGATAATGTGCACAAAATAGAAGCAGGTTTATACTACACCCAGTTCAGATAGGAAAGAGATTTGGAAGGGAAGTCGTAGAGTCCTGTTCCTGTACGAGGTGTATATTTAGCAGATGGTACACCTGGTGAAGCAGAGAAAAATGCATTCACGCAGTTAGGTCAATGCATAGGAATGTCGGACCATTCGATGGAAGTGGTGTCCACAGAAGTGCACTTTGTCGGTAAGCATGGCATTAACGACACACGCGAGACTGGTAAAAAAAACCAGCATAAATACCCAGCTGTTGGTGGTTGCACGGCCATGGTAAGACCCTGTTGACATGGCAGGGATGTACAATCAGATTGAAGAGGACTTTCACTGTTTGGGAAATACAGAAGAGTAAAGGGGATCTATGCAGATTGTGGCATAGCGCACACGGGCAGCTGATATGTTAAAAGTGTCATCACCCAGGGGACACACAGCAGAATTGTAGTAATGCTGAGACTCAGAGATAACACAATGAGGAGAGCCGAGAAAAGGTGGCAAAACAACTATAAGCCTGTGAGAAATAGTTTGCCTTTAAAAATTCATTAAGGGTGTTTTAAGTATGACCACGAATACCTCTGAAATGGGGGTTCCAGTGTTCATAGACAGTGGAGGAGCTGTGTTGCTGGCAGATGACTGGCTAGTTACTAAACAGTACTGTAAACAGACTGAACCTAAGCAAGTCGCAGGGGTTACAAACAGGTGTAAACCATTAAGTGAACTACATGATAGGATAGATTTATGTTTTCCACTGGGAAAATTTTGGTACCAGCATCCTGTAGGAGCACTGATAAAGTGAATACTTCTTGGTCGCAATTTTCTCACTCCGTTCAGAGCTAGTATTCCATGTGACCTGGACAGTGGGTCGAAAATGTGTTTAGATGTACTGGGTCTGAAGCAGAAAATTAAAATTGTGTCTTTCTATGAAGAGAGGGAGGACATTTCAAATGAAGTTCACGATAGGACTGAGGAGAAGCAAACAGTGGAAGTAGAAAGTTTGATTCCCAAGGCTAATCTCTCATTCAAGGAATGAAACTTTCTTGGAGATTTATACATGGTATGAGTACCTACTGTTTGGGTAAAGAGTGTAGCTGTGCAGGGGCAGAGGGGAGAAGCACCCTGATCATACCAGTGGATGTCATGTAGAAATAAAATTTAGCCACTTGTAGAGAAGTGTTGCAGAACCATTTAGAGAAGAGTTTAATAAACATGCTGTGTTGTTTCGTCAGAGTTTACGTAATCAAGGTCTCTATTGTCGCCCACATGTGATGACGACTGCAAGTGGTAAGGTGTTGAGGTACCAGCCTATGGGGAAACGAGGCAGCTTGAGAATAGGAATTGCAGGAAGGTATCAAGCAGTGTCAGGCGGCCAGCAAAATTGGTCATCAGCACGAGTGAAGACAGAGGTTGGTGTCATACCAGACTGAATTAGAGGTATTGGCATTAATTTCAGGTGAAAAACGTGGTTTTGTTATCAGCCCAACTCTACAGGCTATGCAATAAATAGGAGAAATAAGATAAATAATTATGTTAGGCTAAAACCAATTAAATTATTGAATGCAGTTTTACATTGGTCAGCACTGGTAGTAATTAAGAGCTTTTTTTTGTTAAAAGTTGGCAGAATAGGAATTTGTTTGTATTAGTCAGTACACTAATACAGCAGAATTCATTTTTTATGTTGAAAATGGTTTACAAATATCTGCTATCAAAATTGTTTTAGTGCTCTGTTTCTCTTTAAAAAAAATATATTGCTGACCAGCAGGGTAAATTGAATACACGTCAGCTAGACAATAATGTTTCAATGTTTATGTAGATCAGCTGCCAATTGAATGTTATGGAGTGTTTCAGATCGACAGACGAAACACAGCAAGAAGGTTCAGGTGTCAAGGCTACGGCATACCGTAAGGTGACGGATGGTGGAGCCTGCACTCGGACGAACTTCTGATGGGAGATCATAGGCAATGTGCTATAGGAAGCAGCCAGAGGAACTACTCATCTATATTAAAAGGTAATGAGGAATAATTTGTTAAGAAAAGAAGTACTTCATGTATTGCTGCTCTTTAAAATCATAAGGATTGTTAGAATCTGATGCCTGCTAAAGTGCGGTCAATGCACTCATCATATAAATTAATTTTATTTCTGTTACATTAAGGACATATCTTGCAGGAGGGGGGAACAGAACATATTTTAAAAGACGACCCAAGAAAATTTTTTATTTATGGAGATACTTTTAAATTCAAAAGCAGCCTTTTTTCCCACAAAATTAATTTAAGCCAGTTTTGATTACTTTATATTATATTAATTAATAATTTCCTTGCGTTGGAGGATGTGTACTGGTGACCACATTGCACTAAAAATATTGTCACAGGAAAATGAATCTTTGGCTTTTTTGATGCAATTGTGTTTGTTGTTTTTGTTGTAGGTCTATAAGTATTTCAGCTCACCAGTGAAGAATAGAGGGTGACTCAAGAGATGGCCATCCTAGGATTAGAAATGCATGCAGGGTCACCCTGGAAGTGTAGGGCGACTAGTCTTGTGAGAGTGAATGGGTCTTAGGATGTTAAGAATATTTAATAACTTGCCGAGACTCAGATAAACTTAAAAATGCTGTCATAATTTTGCATTACAATTCAACGTTTGTGTTATTTTGTTGTAAAATGTAATAAACTGATTTTCATTAGTAACTGATTAGCAAGTGAATGTTCAATTTAATCTTTAACGGTTTACAATGGCTCGGAAGTAATAAATTGTTGAAATAATTTAGCTAAAATTTCAAACTAAAAAAAAATTCTCTTTGAAGAAAGCAAAAAGTAATTTTAAAAAAACATTCTACGTAAGTTAGCTAGTAGGGAAGAAACAACTAGATGCCGGTGTTAGGATGGTAAGAATTTAAAAGGTTTAATTTCTGCGAGATCACACGTAAAATTGTTAAACATCTCAAGGTCACGTTTGGACATAAAAAGCCATTGCGGCTATGCTATACATTCTCGGGTAGCTGAATATCTCGCAAATTAGATATGTAACAGTAGGATATTATAACATGTGATGAAAACCCATNAATTAGATATGTAACAGTAGGATATTATAACATGTGATGAAAACCCATGAATTGAACTATAGATGCCACTTTCTACTTTTTTCCTTTCCCTTATGGTAACTGCGCAGGAAAGCCCTAAAGATGTTGTTTTTAGATGTTTTCACTACTTTTTCCTCTTTGAATATATTTCTGTGCATCGGAGGTACAGGCCACTATGTATATTTTATAGAATCGTGGTTTTGACATTGTCTTATTGTATTTTTCGCTCCATTTCCGGGTTACAAACACACTGTATTATACAGGATAAGCAATTTAGCCAGTAGAAAAGGGCACTATGTGTTATGATATTGAGGTAAACTGCACTCGTATATTTTCATATTATTGACATAGTGCCCTTTACCACCAATGCACAGATTTAATATAAAAAATGTAAAAAATGGTGGATAGTTTATCTTTCTTGGGAAAAAAATTTGTCTTCCCAGACCATTTATTTACTGGTATATGCATATACGTGCAAATACTGATTTTACAAGCAATATTTTACTAGAGCAAATTTGACTTGTTTTGCCTGATATTGAATTATGTCGTTAAAGCGGGCAGTATGATAATTTTGAGTGAAAAACTGACCGGGATAGGTACGCAAACGATAACCAGGTATTGGGCGGGGTTACGCTGGCCACTTTATCCTAACCCCCTCCGACACAAACCGCTCAGTAAGCATAAGCTGCAGCAGTGGGCAGAAGACAGATATATTGCTGGGCTTTTAACAACTTGTGTAAACTTTTCTGATGAAAATGGACATTGAGAGAAGTCCGTGTTTGTCACTTGTAGTCTGCTGGACTCAAGAAGCAAACATTATTATGGAGAGGGAGAAAATGAACTTTGTGCTTTGCAGTTTAGAAGAGTTGTGACTCTGCTTCCTAGCTCCCAAGTGCAGCACTGTGTGGAAGTGATGAGACAGAGCCTAGTTGTGGACATGACGTAGTCATGCCTGGACAGCAACTGTTTTACAATAGGCCCTCATGTATCGATCAACGCTAAGTATATGGGAGTGGTTGTATGAAGGGACCACTGCTCGGAACTCCACTGAAGAGTCCCCGGCCGGTTCACTCCAGATTTTCTCAAGTGGGAATCAAGCTGGACGATGTCGCTGGCCGGCAGGTTTTCTCAGGGATCTCCCGTTTTCCCCGCCCCTTCATTCCAGCACTGCTCCATACTCACCTCATTTCACTCTCATCAGCTCTCAAGACCTTGATCTTAAGAGCCGCCCAAATATCTTCACTAATTCACTCCACTGAAGAGGCTTAAATGTGGCATTTGTTGTTCCAGTTTTGTCTGTGGTCTACAGAATGTTCAGAGGCCCACAACAAAATGTGGAGGTACCAGGGTTCACGGCACCTTCTTCACAGTTGATCCTGCCTTGACTACGTCTTATTCCTTATCCCTTTAAAAAAAGAGGCAGGCTTTGTTGTTTTGTTAGGTTTATTTTCTGAGATTTAGTAATATATTATATATAAGATATATTTTTGAGAACATGTTGGCTTTTAAGATTTTTATCACAGTTTTACATTATTGTTAAGTGGATTCTAATTATTTTCTGTACCAGTTAAAACCTTGTGCCGAGGCTGAAAATGTAAATGATTTGTGTAATTACCATGCTGTTGAAGCGTTTGTTGGCTTATGCTTGTATTACGATATGGTGGGGCCACTGCAGTGGTGACACGACATGAGAGCGAGCAACTGGGGAGGACAACTGTTACCTTGGATTCCTCGATGTATGCCCTGAAGGAGTGTGACGGCAGTCTTGTTCACCAGTCAAGTGTCAGAGGCCACCAGGGAGCCGCACTTCTCGATTACAACACCGGCTCGATGTTGTGCCCCACATGTTGCATTAAAGCTAAGCTATGCTATTAAGAGATACGCAGCACAGATATTGTATTTACATTATATGCTGTTCACAGTAAAGTGAGCAATTTTGAGGCCCTAGTTACTTTTTCTTTTAAGCCATATTTGATCCTTTAACCATCTTTTTTAATGAATAGTTCCATGTAAGTAATCAACACAGTGTGTATATTCCACTGCACTCAAGTTAACGTGTAAGGCTCAAGTATAATTTTTTATTGACTATTATTCCAAATGAGAGGACTTTCAAAAGTGCTCACTTTACCATGAATAGCCTATAGTAGGATTGTAATATGATTGGGACAATAAATTACTTGCTGAAAGTCTGCCTATTTATTGTTATGGGCAGAGTCATAGTAATCAATGTAGTTAAAGGCAAAAAATGTCAACTTTTTCCCCTTAATTGCTGTAAAGATGGATTACCTCTAACTTGAAAGTGAATTTTAAGTAACTTGGGGAGAAAATAAATTTTGAGACATAACTGAAACTGCGGCATCTAGGCAACCCTAACCTATGTGGGGAAAATTAAGTATAAACTGTTTCTAAAACAAAGGCCAGCAAAAACAAACTGTAATAACAATGTGTGTTTCAGAATTATAGGGGTAGCTCATGGGGCATAAGCTCAGTTGGGAAGAGAGTAGTTATCCCATTAGTAATTTTATGCCAACAGGGTTGGTATTTATTTTCGTTGTTTAAATCTTCTTGTTGGACCTTGTGGCTAGTGTTCGGGAGTTGGGGCCCCCCCTCTGGCAAGGTAATGGGAAGGCAGTTTGCTGTGGCACCCGGAACTATGTGGTTGTGAAATGGCGGTCAACATCTTTTACAATTTTTCCATGTTCCGACTGCCGGTAGACAACTTTCTAGTTTCTTGGACATGGGGCAGTGTCTATCCCACGGGCAGTGACCGGACTTTGATGGTGTCAGCGATCCTAGTGGCTGGGAGCATGGGGCTTTGCTCACCCTGCTTTTAAGGTGTTGGCGACCCGTAAAGTCAGTAAACCATGGACAGAATTACAATATGCGACAGTATGGAAAAGGGCAGGGGCAGCCATTGTGGCGGTTCTATGTGAGTGAGGCTACATGGTGTGTTTGTGGGTGATTGTTGGATGACCCGGCTAGCCTTGCAGAGCAGAGGCACCAGAGATTGGGATAGCACTAATGCTGGATTTTAGATGATTATTCATGTTAGTTTTTATTTGCTTTAGCCTTGATTAATTTTTAGGTTCTAAGTTGGTGTGGTGGTGTGTGCAACCACTTCATCCCCTCTATCGTAGATAAAAAGTAACTTTAAGCGCGAGGTACCCCCATAGCTGCAAGACAGCAGCTAGTGAACATACGTTAATAATTCCTACATTCCTTGTAACAGGAAAGACGACAAGATTTCATTTATTTAATTGTTAATTCAGAACATGTTAATTTTAATTTATTGGGTTATAATTATGTTAAATAACAAATAGGTATGTCATCAGTTTGTTGTCTTTAAAATGTTGACACGTTTATTTTAACTTTTAATAAAGTCTCTCTGATTTTTTAAATTTTATCACTTGAATAGTAGAACTACTTACAACCTGCAATAGTGTTAAGATCACTAGAATTACCTCTTGCTTAACTGCCAAGCAAAATTCAAAGGGATCTCAACACAAATGCAGGCTGTAAGTGGTACTACTACTTGAGTGGTCAAATGTGAAAGAGGTAATTTACCCCCTGTTGTGCAGTATTTGTGAAAGTTCACATATCTGGGTTTCAACCCCAGGATTACGAAGCAAAGGGAGTAAAGACACCAGTTAGGAGGAAACTTGATTACGAGGGTTGCTACCATGCCTGCCTCCTCCCTGCTCCGTTGTTGTAATATTTTCAAAGTACTAAGAGAATGGCTATGAACTTTAAATAAAAATTGAGTGAGGTGTAACAGTTTCAATAACATGTAATGAATATTGTTTTAATATACTAACAAGATGTAGTGCAAAATATTTCCAAAATATAATGAATTGGTCCCAACAAAAAGGGCTTTGGTATTTGGAACATAGTTTTGAGATAAGCAAGAAAATGTGAATCACACTGACAAATATTAATTTAAAAATAGTATAATATGTTCACATTATACGGTTTGGTACCCTGCAACTAGTAAAGTAGTCAAAAAAAACCCCTAATGAAGTGATTTGTTTGTGAAAAATTATTAAATAGCTCTGACTGAGGCCCTTTTAGTAGTTTTTCGATATACCTTAACAATGTAATGTAATTCATGTTATTTAACAGGTGTATTGTTAGTAAAATGAGTTACTCCAGACACACTACATAACATTAATTTCAATGCAATCTATTGAATAAAGACAAAAAAAATTTGATGCACTTTAACAAATAGTATTATTATGTATATCTGTATACATGAATCAAAACACTGGTTAATATTATTATGATACATCAAAGTTGCTTATGGTCCACATAAGGGGAACACTTATGAATATATGTGTTGCTACCATAAGACAATAAGGGTGTAATCAGGCATTTCATGTAATGTATGTCTTGTATACAAATGTCAACTATGTGAATAGAAACAGTTTTCACATTGTTAACACGTTAAACCTACAAGTAATCATAATTTTGTGGTGGACCAGTACTTATTGGCCAATGAATAATGTCCTTAAAAGAGTCTTTGTATTGTTCGGGCACATACCCCGAAGAGCCAAAAAAAANCTTATTGGCCAATGAATAATGTCCTTAAAAGAGTCTTTGTATTGTTCGGGCACATACCCCGAAGAGCCAAAAAAAACAAGTACACCTGCCTAATATCGTGTAGGACCCCCTCGAGCACGCAGAAGTGCCCCAAGACGACGTTGCATGGACTCGACTAATGTCTGAAGGTATGCAGGAGGCAATTCGCACCATGAATCCTGCAGGGCAGTCCACAAATCCATAGGAGTGCGAGGCGGTGGAGATCTCTTCTGAACAGCACGTTGCAAGGCATCCCAGATATGCTCAATAATGTTCATGTCTGGTGATTTAGGTGGCCAATGGAAGTGTCTAAAGTAAGAAGAGTGTT
>NQII01000010.1:1723099-1767523 GCA_002778355.1 Clitarchus hookeri
TGCGCGCGCGTGTCCCCCTCCTTTCCATTTCTGAATGCGTCAACCGAATTTCACCAAACTCAGTACATATATAGTACTTATTAAGGATGCCAGACTTTTTATAGTTTTTGGATCACACCAGGTACTAACTTTCAAAATTGTCGCCATTTTAATTTTTAGGGTGATATGTCATATCTCGGGAACCATTCAAACACTTTAAACAAAATTTTGTATGCTGACATAGCATAGTGTAAGAATTACATTTATAAGTGAATATTGTTGTTTGTCCGCAATTTTGAAAAGTAGCACCAAATAAAAATTACAGATTTCACATTATATCTAGAAAACTATCAAAGCAATTGTCACCCAATTAGGCATGTAAGTAATTGAACTTGATTAGGTACTTATTTTCAAAATGGCAGCTTTACAAATATTTTATGTTTATTGGTATTTCTACTATATCGTTTAACCAATTTTGATTAGATTTTGTATGCTGAAAGTATCTATTACAAGCATCATATATGCCAACACATAGCTGTCAACCATTTTGTAAGATGAATAAATAAAGTTTTTACATCATATCTTGGTAAAAAGGAACAGATTCCTACCAAATTTGGCAAGCAAGTAGTACTGCAACAGATGATGTTAAATGACATGTTTTAGCTATGTCAGACACTTAATTTCAAGATGGCGGCCATTTAGTTATTTTAGCTTAGAATGTAATATCGTCAAAATCATGTAATCAATTCCAACTTAACTTTGTATGCTGGCAGTAGATATTACAACTATCAACTGTGTCTACATGGAGCAACTTTTCTCCACCATTTTGTAAAGATAGCTCCATATTAATAAATAAATTTTTATGTCATCTCGGGAAACAATTGACAGATTCCTACCAAATTTGGCAAAAAATTTGCACTGCAGCAGGTGGTGTAAACTGCTATGTTTTAAGTAAGTCAAACACTTTAGCTCATTGGTACAAGGTTTTCTGGGTTTGAGTCCCTGGTAAGGCACGTGTGTATTTGTAATTACAGTACTATTGTTGCATATGTTTCTGGTTTCATATCTAATGATATTACTTTCAACAAGATGACAAGTCCTACCTAGCTTTTAAGTAATAGTTTAAAAATTAATTGCACCCATGTTGAAGAAAGTAGGCCTGTATCAGTAACTCCTTGTTATTTTGTAAGATACCATGAAGGCTTAGTATTGTCCATGAATGGAACAGAAACCATATACTATGTAATTGTTTTTGTTGTTATTCATCTGCCTGGAGAGAGATGTACAGCACGTGCCACACAAATTCAAACATAAGACTCTAATTAATTTTGACTTACTGATTCAATAGGACTGAGAAATAATTCTTAGAAGTTTCTTATCATCTGAAGTAAACTAAGTTTTTCAAAATTTTCAAATTGTTCAGTAGAAATTGTACATGCCATGTAATTCAAAAACATCTTGCAAGTTTTACACTTTGATCATTCACATTTGTTAAATGTTTAAGTAGATTTTTTTTTAAATTAATTTTTTTCAAATCAAAGGGCACCAAACCACGTTCTTCAAAACCTTGAAAGCATTACCGATAGTTTGTGGAGTAATGTGTTTGTGACTTCATTAAATACAGCAGGAAAATTTGTTTAGCTGATTTTAGCATCATTAATGTTTGTGACCTATTTTTACAATAATGAAGAAAAACAGCACAAGGATCAGTACTGAAAATATTTAGCTGCGAAGCTGTACTGCAGGTTTCATTTCCAGCACCAGTTGCTGTTTTCTCTGGCTTTTCCAGCTTTTTCCCCCCATCATTTTCTAATTCCCTCTCTTTTCCATGCCTGCAGCAACCATGATAATACAGATGTTAAGCAGTGAATCATTCATTCAACATGGAATCGCGCAGTGATGGTTGCATGTCATATTTTTGAAGATTCTGAAATCCAGTATTTACTGGGTTGGAAACATTTCACTAATCGTAGTGATGAGCATATCTGAGTTCATGAGGGATGGAGGTCTTAATAAAAATAAAAGAACTAAATTTGATTTAGTGTGAAGTATATTGAAACTCAAATATTGTGAAATCATTAAATATTTAAAGTAATGTATATAAAAAAATTGTTTTGAAAGTATAATGTAATGAAATATGTCAGATGTTCTTCTACCTGAAAATTTTACCACAAATCAACACTAAGTGCTAACGCCCATTTCTCATGTGTAGGTGCTGGTCTTGTTTAAGGACAAATGGAAATTGAAGGTATTACGAAAGCTTTGTGGAGGGACTTAGCTTGAGGCCTGTGACAGCACAACTTTTGCCATTCAAGTTTGCAGACTTTTGACAGCAATGTTTACTTTAAAGGTGATCAAGAGGTATCTTTCTTTAAACAAAACGATAAGTTCACCATGACAATGTCGCAAAGCCACAGAATCATACTTAATGGTATTCCGCCCCAATTATACTGTAGCAACTCCCTATCTCCCTGCCAGATCGATAGGTATTCATTTCTTAGAACACCCATCTTGAATTGGTCATACAATGAAAAAGATTTGACTGCAACTCAATATCATGGACAACCAGTACACTCTTGTGCCAGTTAGTTAGGTCACACGGTTCCACCCTTTTACTCTTTCTAATGTAGTCAATGTAACTGTGCCATGCAGCCCATAATTCTCAAGCACAAATAAAGCATCTGGAAAGGTTCACTAGCTTGCTGTTATGTAATATAGGTACTTAAACTATAGCCACCATTACAGTGATTTTCTATTCATTATATGTATTTTCCACTGTCAATTATAAAGCTGTTACAGTTTCAAAACAGATCCATACTATACAGCGAGTGAGTGACCTGCAAATGAAATGTTGGATGGCTGTGATGCATACATCACAAAAAAATTTTCGTCACTTAATGCAGATGCTGCACAAATTATTTCCATGTCAGTATCGTCAACAAAATGGTCATAATTAAATTGCAAAAATTTTAATTTTTATCATGTTATTTATGCAGTGGTACTGCTGAAACAAACACCTATGTAAATAAAGGAAATAATCACAATTGTGCAGCATGTATCTATTGTGGTTTATGACATTGTTAGACTATGCACTCAATAGCGCTAACACACTTGAGAGTAGGGTTGTACGAATGCAACTTTTTTCTCACAAAACCAAAACAAAAAATGTGTTATGAAAATGAAAATGAAAGGTTAAAAAATTTCATAAAATTTCATATTTGTTGTAAAATCAAACCAAAACAATTGAGGATATGGAGTATTTACCACAGGAGTTCTTGCTTTTTCTAGATTTCTGTTTTATGCAGTTATTTTAGTTATAAAAGAATGAAAACAAATTATTTAAATACAAAAATTTTATTTGCTGGTGCACTATATCAACATTCATTAAACACTCAAATATCCCTCAAAATTGAGGATATCTGTTTTATTACAACTTTCTGCAACCAAATTTCTTACCAAAACGAAAACGAAAGTTGTCATTTTTGGTTTTGATTTCTGTATACAGAATATTTGCACCACCTTATGTAAGAGTAAAATTTAAATGTTATTCAAACTTTTTTTGATTAATATATTACAAGTTTGTTCAGTAGCTTGTGAGTAGGGCTGCCAACTGTCCCATATTTTAGGGCATTCCCCATATTCTGGATCTCAAATTTCTTTCAAAATAAAGTACAAATTATTAAACACAGTGTCTGTAATATACCACTTCCATGATTACAGGTTCCTTTACTCTGATGCTCTAACGCAATGGTCACAGATAGTTACAATTTACACAGACAGGTGGCATTCATCAACAAGTGGGTTTGTAGAAGTAGCCTTTGCTGAGATGTGTAGAGTATCTTTTCTGCCTGTGGTTATTGATGTTCTCTCTTTTAGAGCCGATTAAATCAAAAACTCTAATCATACTGAATTATGACAATAGTTACAACTGACACGTGCCGCGTCCCTCCTCCCTTAGCCTGTTCGTCCCTCTACCGGGGACGAGTCGACCAGAACACAGCAGTCACCCCCTCCTTGACTCCCAACACCGGCAACGTGTGCGAGAGTGCACCCCACCTCCGCTACTCTCCAAGCACTGCCGGAGTCAGGTGACGGTGCCACTTTCATGCTCTCAAGAGACATCTTTTAAAGGAGTGATAATTCGGGTCAATTAATACAACCAAGAAACATCCCCAGTAAAAATACCGCCAGGTAAATTAATGCAGCGAGAGGGTCACAACGGTTAACAGTGTTCCAGCAACCCCTTGTGTGTCCCCTTCATTTCATGTTTACGCCCCGGTGTGTGTGTTGTGCGTGACGTGTGGATGTGCCAACAACCACTAAAAATTTGGGGAGTGTAAAGCCAGTGTTTAAATCACGTTCTCAATTACCACATGTATAAAAAAAGCTTTGTTTTTAGCCAAATCAAGCATGACTACCCACACCCCTCCTGGGGTGAGAATGTACTCATCCACCACGAGCCATCCATTGCTACCCTATAATTTATAAAACTAAGGGCGCAAATGATACTCATACATTTATTAAGGGTTAAATGTGTCAGCAATCCATTCAACATGCAACGGAATGAGAAAGACAGCACCGACACACACACAAATTAATCATTAAGGATCATTATGTATTTTATTGAGAGGCAACAATGTGTGTGTGTATTTGTTTATTTTGAAAAAGTGACTTGTATTTTTTCATGCAACTGGCACACTTTTGAGTCAGGGTCTTGGCAAACTCTGCCATATTGATTCAGTTGTTTCTGAGTGTTCACCAAGAGTGACTATGTGCAGCATGCCTCCGGGCATTCAACATTTTGTGCCGGTCATTTAGTTTCACCATAGTCATAACTTTGTTCAGAATTTAATTCTCTTTTTGTTAGCCCATTGGTCATGCCAATCTCAAATTTGTACCGGAGATGTAACTACTTTAATTTTTATTAGCCATGTGCCATTTTGTTCCGTGTAGGCTGCTAGTGCTCCATAGCTGCTAGAACTGTTTAACTGTGTAAGTGCCTCTTCAGAGGGAGAAATGGTTGTTTTTATTTCACTACCACCCGCTTAACGGCCGTATGAATGTTTTTGGGTTGTCTACCCACTACGCTACCACACTGGCTAAATGGTGTCTTAACTTGTGTTTATTTGGCGTGTGAGATGGCCTTTCAAAAATCTCACTCTGTATTTAGTGGAATATAAGAGGGTCGACACACTTGTTCAGGTAGGCATAACAGGATATTACATCACTACGACATCGTCACCTCGTCATGGGGTGATCTCGGGAGGAGCCCCGTGGGCGAATGGCCCGCACCGTAGAAAAGTCTCTTGCTGTGATGCCCTTCACAACTCTACAACGACTTCTGAAAACCTGGTACCATAAGTCAAACCATCCTTCTCTCCGCCTTCCTGTCACAACTAATGTTTTGCATGTAGTTGTTTATATTCAGAGAAAATGTTGACCAATGTATAATGCAGACTTTTGCGCATTACAGATGGGATTTAAAACTATTTTCTTTCCATAAAATTTTTTCTTGATCATTTCACTGGAGTCAGATGTTGTCTCATGAGATGTCGGAAATGTCACTTATGGAAAATCTTAAAAAGTTGGTAACCTTACTTGTAAGGCAGTTTTGTTTGTTGCATTCTTATTTTCAGTGTTCTCTGTTGATTTATAATCTTATTTAGGAAACAAGATATATACAAGTGGGATAGAACTAAAATATTGTTGATAGTAGCAGATAAGTGGACGATTGCGGAGCGCCAATAGCTATCTGAATATTGTGACGTTCTGTATCACTGTCATGATTTCTCTGCTTTTCTCTGTAATTAATTTAGCATTTTAATGTTTATTTGTATATATGAATTTAATTTAAATTCATATGGTTTATATGCTTGTGTGCAATTTTGTGACACTTACCTCATTTAATTAACTTCTTGTAAATGATACAAAAAATTTTTTGGTCATATGTTTGTGTCTTCTTAAATAATACAATATCTTGTTTCATTTAAACACTATAGACTGGCTGTTTGAAAACATTATATATAATTTTAAAACAAGCTTACCATATAATTAAAATAATTGTTTCTCTTTCAAACCCAGTGAGATTAGTGCCAAGAAATTGAAGTTACTATCATCACTGCCAAGAGAAATAAAAAAAAAAAATTTAAGTGAGATTAGTGCCAAGAGACGAAGTTGCTATCATCACTAACAAGAGAAATAAGAACAGGAATTCATCCAAAACAAACCTTTAAAACAGCGAACTTCCCAAATGTTTCCCATCACTGCAGTATAACCTTAGCAAAAAGACCAGCAGATATACTCAAATTACCAAAGCATACAGGTGTTAGATACAAAAATATATTTTTTTTGGGGTCCACCATTGTTTAACTTGTACACATTATATATGATGACATTTTCCTTGAATAAAACAATTTTGTATTTTATATTTTTTGTATAATTTGATTTCAAAATCCAATTTTTTCTGTTTTGCTGCAGCCATAATAACCAACACTAAAAAAGTTGTACAAATAAAAAAAATTACAAAGTTAACTTATGACATGGGCTTTGTGTGACATATATGTAATCACCAAATAACAGTTCATAAATTTAAAAAAGTTAAAAATATGCAAACATTTCTTTATATTTAACCATTTTTTTCATATGCAGGTCTTGTTATTTGGTGATATATATGTCACGTGGTAGCCCATGGAATTAGTTTACTTTGTAAATTTTTTCATCTCTACAACTTAGATAGTATTTGTTGTTATAGCTGCAGCAAAACAGAAAAAATTTGAATTTGACACCGAATTATTCAACAAATATAAAGTGTAAAATTTTTTTATTTGAGGAAAATGTTATCATATAATGTGTACAAGTTAAACAATGTTTGGTACAAAAATTCAATTATTAATTTTTTGGGGTCCAACACTCATAAGGTAACTAACCTAACCTAGAGGGCCACACTTAAATTCACAATTATTGTAGTGATGTAACTTACAATTTTTATGCTTGAATTACAGATGAAAAGCCACTAATGCAACATATTTTTGAATCAATGGAGTCACTCATATAACATAGGAAATCTGTGCTTTAATAATAATTTTTTATGCTGAAACTATAAGAAATTTGTTGAAAATGAACCAAGTTAATAAGTTTAAGCACGGTTCATAATATAAATATATAAGTAACTGGGATTCTGTAATGTGCTTCGTTGTTTGCCCGGTACCATTACATTGCTCGTACACTTGCAATTAATATTTCACCTGTTGTGTTTGGCCTTTGAGTTTCAATGAAAAACAAAACAATCCAAGTCAATTTTATGTCGCCCTGGAATCTGCACAGAGAGTTTCACCCAGTGTCCTATAGTCAGAACTGACAATTAACTCTATTCTGTAATCTGTAACTACAGTTGCTGATTAATCCAAGTCCCGTGAGCATTAAATGATGGAGACTATATGTGCTTCCAAGTGCTAACCAAACTGCAACTAGACTTCATGTTGCTAGACTCACGAGGAATGGCACCACTGGCTAGCTGATGTCCGCCCTCACCTGTTGCGTTCCCCCTAAGTCCCTGGTACCAGCCTTCCATCAGCTCACACCAGCCAACAAAACAAGGCAAGCTAAAACAGCCAATTGCACATGACTTTGGATTTAGGCAAACCTCTCTCTTCTGATTCCGCACAAACAGCTTATTTAATTTTCACGGAAATAAATACATTTACTTGATTTTTCATAATATATGAAATTATACCCTCTTAACATTTTGATAAATGAAGTTAATTTTTAATTACATTCTCAAGCCTATTGGGGGAGTGGCTGACTCAATCCTTGAAAATCAAGCTGAGAAACTTTCTCTCCGCTGGTACCCTGGTACAGTGAGAAAAGGGTTTGCCTTCCCATTCGTCTAATTCTGTGTGAAGACATTCATTAGCCCCAGTTCATCCCTTTCGATTTACTCATATGGTCTATTCGCGGTTTCTTCACACTTTTCGAATCAAACCTTTGAAAAATCACACCATGTATGACGTGTTTACCTGTTTCCCAATTATGTTATATATCACAAGCATGTATTATAATTGTGTTATCAAAAATAATATACACATATCTTATTTTTAGTTAAATTAAAATTTAATTATTTTATTTATGAATTATATTACTACATTTATAAAGAAAATAAATAAAAATAATGAGAAAATATGTGCATTTGTATTACTCATTAATAAATAGTTCTAATGCAAAATATTATTACACTGAGTGCGCACAAATGTGGTGCATTGTCCCTTTGGTATAATGGCTATCACTGGCTATTTACAGCCAATATTCACATAATTGTCTTGTGGCACCACAGAAAAATAAATACACTCAAATATTTCAAACCAGTCTTCGTAAACATTTTTCTAAAACTTACTGAATTATTATTAAAAATTTCATATTTGATATTTGACAGTTCCAGTAATTACAATTAAGTTTATATCACTTGTCAAATTTATCCAACCTGGTTACAGTCCACATATCACCAGTATTTCCTGTCTGGAACACTCCTGAGTGCTCCCACAAACAGTGACTTTCTACTTGTCGGATACCTTGCCTTCCACTGCACTCTCATTCACCACAGTCTCCCACACACTCATTCGCCAACAATCCTCTTTAACATTCCTAAATGGTCCAATTTTCATTTGCCATTTTCTGCACTTCACCAGGTGGCTATAACAGACTCTTGACTCTTCTGCTGCGACCGTATTTATAGGGTAGATGTCCTGACCCAGAACCTTCTTCACACCTTGGGTCGTAGGAAGTATTAGCTGGAAGGTTTGTGCAGTTGTCTTACATCAGTCAAGGTCACCTGTCAATCATTCCCTTCCTCTGCTGGTGCCACAATGACATAGCTAGTCAGCCAGTTTTACCTGGGGGAGTAGGCGGGCCGATGAGTCATCACTACTGCTCGCGGTGTGTGTGCGCGTGACGCAGCACCCAGCATGTCCGCACATAACAGTATTATGCAGGTTGCAAAACCTCTGGAATTATGAAAATGAAAGTTGCCATTGATTGCAATTTTTTTACATATGGAAGGAGAGCAGAAATAAAATTAGTGTTTTCTTCTAATAACACTAAGGTGAGAGCAGTTATTGTTGTAAAATATAAAAAACTTTTTTAGTCTTGCATTATAAAAAAATCCCTGGGCAGTAAAAAATTTTACATTGGCTATATTTGAGAATACACATGACAGATAACAAAAATGTAGAAAAACTGTAATGTATAAAATTATTCAAATGTGTAGACCAGTTTTATTAGTAATTATAATATTTAAAAAATTAGACAAGTTTAAAATAAATCCTCCCACCTTCTAGGAGACACAAAGGTTTGAGCACAAAATAAGATATGTTTTATGTTTAACATGCTTTTGTCTTATAATGCATTAAATAATAAATTTTTTTTTAGCCATATCCAATAAAATGAAAACAATAAACATATAGCCCACATTCATAATGATTTGTTCTGAAAGGAAATCAACATAAAGCATATTTAATGTAATTATTACTTCACACTGGCTCAGAAGATAATTGGTACGTTGGCATGTCAGTTAAGCTTAATGTGTTGTCAGTAGGGCCATGCAACAGAACAAATAGTTAAGGCAAGCAAGAAAAGAGGGGTGTAGTGTACATCTTGATACCAAAGATTTTTTTATGTGTGTGACGTAGTTAATGACATTAGAACATTGGCTGTATAGTTGATTAGGTTGGTAGTAATAAAAAAAAACTAGAACGAGTGGTAGGTATCCAAATTAGCCTGAAGTGTGTGCCGGAAATGAATAAAAGGAGGAAAAAGAGAGATCACGTTTAGTAAGAGAAACTAAGCTATTTTGTTACACTGGCCATTGTCTGTTAGTGTGGTGTGTCCTAAAATGGACACATGTGCCGAGTGTTATGGTAATTGGAATATGTATAGGTAGGTACACACCCAAGTTTCACGAAAAGATTCCCGCATATGCTAGATTTCAACACTGTACGGGTGTACCAACAGTTTTCTTTTACTTATTGGCAGCATGTGTTTGTGAGAAGACATTATCTTACTTGTTTGCCCAATCAGAATTAGCATACTCCGTTACTGTGTATCTGTGATTCGTGGGCAGAAACATGAGACGTGTAACACCTAGAACATCCAATGATGAAAGTGGATCTAGTTAAAGTGTTATGAAATACAACTGATCATGAAATATTTTGGCAAAAATCAGGTATCCCTACGTATAGTGTGATAAAATTGTAAGCATGATATAAAATGAAGTGGGTAAATTATCTAGAATAGGGGTATTTCTGAAAAAACCAAAAATTTTCTTGGAAAATGGTAAAAAATCAACATTACTTATCACACAGAACCCGAATTTACTAGGGGCATCACGATATCCGCAGTACATGCAACCAAATGTAATAGTGGGGAGGGCTATGAAGATCAGGGACATTGTGGCGTAAAACACATCAAATGTATGTAAATTACATGTCATCTGGGTTCCTTAACCATGTTAAATGCAAGAAGACCTAACCTAACGTAACCTAACTTCACAATATGCGATTAGAAGGGGAGAGTGTGCCAAAACGAGGTAGTGTATTAGAAAAAGGAAAATAAGAGCGCTCGTGTCAGTTCATCCACTCCCTGTGATTCACCTATCGTGAAGTTAGGACTAATTTGGTTAAGTTTCCTGCATTTTACATGGCTGGTGGCAGCAGTACGTAAGCCCTTCAATTCCCCCAGTCACATGCAATACTACACAGTGCAATTAACTACACTCAGTTTCCATGCAAAAACTAGAGTATAAATTACGTTACTCACCCATGTATGCATCAAATATAGCTCTTTGGTGATTTATCGCTGATAAATCACATATAGGACACGTTAACCTATTCAATTTGTGAAAACTCTGCAAACACTCTTATTTCTGCACAATAATTATATTTTTACACTTTACATTGACATAATTGCAAACAAACAATCATATTTTTGCACAATAATTTCATTTAACACATTGCATGGAAATAATCGCAAACAAAAATGCTTAATAACACTCATAAATCACAAGCCTTCGCATGGTCAAATTCACAGCTAGAGTGAAATTTCACACACACCCAGCATACAACAGTCTGTGAAATAGGTAAAAATTACACCGGAAGACCACAATCAATGTACATTTGTTTCCTGTCTCTGTGCATTGTTGTTCAACCAATGTATCATGGCGATACACATAAACTGCTTTTAAACCACACCTGTTAACATCTTTTTGTACGATATACTATAAGTATATTTTTTCTACTAGTAACATGTTATGTATTACAATCCTCTCATGAATATAGACAAGGTAAACCTTAGGAAATTCAACAGAATTAAATGATATTCCGACACTTCTTGATTACCATGGTTTATACGTGTATAGCCTTAGTGCATCAGCATAAATATACCCAGTGAATCATGTTTTGTAAATTAAGGTTTGGTTTCCAAAGGTATTCTCACATTTAACACAATTTAGCGACCCGATAAAAATATATTAGACATTAATGTTTTGTGTTTTACTGCATAAACACCCTGATTTTCATAGCCCTTCTCAGTATCACATTTTATGGTTGATACTGCAAATTATGTGAAGCCCCAATGAAATTCCTATTAAGTGTGATTAGTAATGACCATATACACCATTTGCAGGTATTATTTTCCTGTTTTTTGGAAAAATCCCTATTCTAGATAATTATCCTATGGCATTTTTAATCAATAATCTGATATCAGTGGATGGTGTCATAATATTCTGAAGGGTGTAAAAAAATGTTGTTAGTGTTCTGTAGTTGCAACACGTAGTGGCAGTAGTTAATTAATAATCAAATTGCAATGGATGGTATTGTTTAATGGTTTTGTAGTGTAATAAACTCTGTTGTAGGTAGCTAATGTTATGTTAGGTATCTGCAGTGTCAAGTGTTTGCCAGTCATAAATAACAATTACAATGCAGTGGATGATTGTGTATGTTTTGAAAAGGTGTAATAAATTATGTAGATATTATAGGTACGTATAGTTGCAACAAGTGTTTTGTTGTTTTAATGGACTATCTGATTGTAGAAGATGGTCTCATAAAATACTTCAAAGGGTGTAATAGACTGCGTTGTAGGTAGGTTGTGTTAGGTTAGGATTCTGTAGTGTCAAGTCATAGTATCGGGTAGTATGTATGGGCGGGTGGGCTAAAGAGTACTTTCCGATACCACATTAGTACACTTGGGCGGATGGGTTCAAGTGTACTTCACGATACTAATGTATATAAATACAAGTGTGTTCCCAACCGAAAATCCCCAACATTCCAGTGGATGCCTCATTTGAGTGTGAGAGGAAAGGGTTGGGGTGATAGGAAAAAAAACAAGTGACATCATCAGCACCATATTGGTGACACCATAACCTGCATGTAAACATACTGTATTGGGATGTACACTAATCCCGAAAAGGGAAGGAATTTGTCACGGCCTATTTTAGGGAACCATCCTTGCATTCACCTGGAATGATTTCATCCCAAATGCAAGAACTGTGAGTTAGCACTGCACTACCTTTTCCAGTCTGTATACAAAGAAATATACAAATTGGATACATTCCTGAACACAAAGCTTGAAAAGCAAAGCAGGCAGCAACAAAGTGCACATATAAATCATGCATTTAAACCTCTCAACACCAATTTCCTTGACTTGGCTCCACAAAAAGGTTCTGGTTAAAGGACATTAATATTGTTATGCAATTTTAATTAATATACTTATCTACAGTAAACAAAACAAAATAATATATGTCGTCAGTGATAAATTATAGTGTAGGTGACTACCCAGCCCTTTTCAATACACTAGAGAGACATCTCATAATTAAGAAAAATTATAGAAAAATACAGGCTACAAAATATAAATAAAAAAAATTATCTTACAAGCACAATAGCTGCATATATGGCAAATAAAATCCTTACAAAAACACTCAAAAACTAAAACCATCACTTTTAGCTTTCAAAAAATTTAATCACATTAATGAAAAGCAAAAAATAAATTTCATAAACTTTTCCAAAAAAAAAACACAACCAACCTATTATTATAATTTTTTCAAGTTATAGAATGGCCCTTGAAAAATTACCATAATTAAAAGGGACAAAAAACTGGCAACAAAGGCTTAATAACAAAATTAAAACAAACCCAAAAAAGTAATAGCAATAATGTAAAAACAATAAGGCATGATCATTACTAGCCCAGTGTTCTATAACAAACTAATTATATGTATTCAATCCCCAACTAATCACCAATGCTTTTGCCAAGGCCTTTGCATCTGTCTAGTGTCTATACCAACATTAAGAAATATTAACGGGTACTCAATTTTCCAAACACCCACCATTTTTTTATGGAGATAACACCAGACATAATTCTCTGGAATATAAAATAACTGAAATCTTCAATTTCTTTAGTCAGTTGAAATTTAATATTCCAAAGATGCACTCCAATCGTATTTCTTCAGAATGCAGTCTCATAGGAATACCCTATCTGTGGAAATTGGTGACTAATTCCCATGTAGCTATAAAAAAAAGGTAATTAACCGAATAGCAATAATTATAGACCAATTTCACAGTTATGTTCTTTTTCTATGGTCTTTGAGAGATTTATCCATAGAAATGTACATTTCTGCAGAGTAGGCATTCAAGAGACACATTCTGATACCCCTCCAGTCCTACCCAGAGTCTCTTATCACCCCTTTCATTTATTATTTTCATGGATGATGTATCTGTAGATTACTGAGCGAGGTGATGCAAGAGCAAACCACCGAACTTGCAGCCAGGAAGACCCGGGTACAATTCCCCGTCTGGCCATCCTGGTTTTGGTTTTCCAAGATTTTTCAAACCAGGCAAATTGCTAGGATGGTTCCTCAACACAATACCTTGCCCCATCCTGAATGTCTAGTGTTCCCCTACCAAGGCCTCTGTGTTTGGAGGCACTTAAAACATGTAATAAATAACATAATAAATAAATTTAAAAAAAACACTATGCATACTCTTTCTGCTTATAATTATAAAATATGCAAAAATTTAAATTCCACGTATGATTGTGACTTGTTACGATAATATAGTGATGCAATTAACAATTGAGGGTGGTGGTTAAATATAGATAAAACCAAACAATACCAATCACACAAAAAATTCTTCACGTAAATTCTAAGTTGACTAAGCAACTTGTTAATAAAACTGACTGCATAAAAAATTTGGAAATTTTTTAGATTCAAAATGAAGATATCATCATTATCAAATCGACAGTTTAATTACCTCTGTCACCAAAATAATTGGGCTTCAAATCCCAATTCTACAATAAGCTTATACTTTTCACTGCCTTGGTACCAAACTAGAATGTGTTTCAGTAGTCTGGAATGGCATTACGCATTACACTTGCAGATTACACAAGAAAGTATACAATGATTAAATGTATAATGGAAAAGATTTTTTCCAAACCCCCTCCATCCCATATCAGCTCANAAGCAGAACAATGCACTTCAAAAACATGCCATGGTTCCCTGAAGGTTGGGGGGGGGGGGGGGGGGGGGGGTTCCCCACACAGGGAACATGATGTCAAACATATATTGAGATATAAAAGTAAATACTTCTAATTATATAAACAGTAATCCACACGATTCATGCTTTCTCGCTCCAGGGATTAATCTTACGTCCTTTTGTTTGTACATGGAAGACAAAGACTTTTCATACTAATAACTTTTACTCTATAGATGAATGCTTGGCATTTTCAATACATTGATCTACCTTAAAGATTTAATTATTTTGTGCTTGCCTCATTATATATTCATTGAATTATGAATTTTACTACATTCTGTAACTATCCATTTACTTGACATAAAATTTTTTGGGAATTGTAGTATTTAATATATTTATTAGGAAATTATTATTGATAGTATATTTATATTATATATATCCTCGGAGTATTGCATTTACACTTACATTCTTTCTATACTTCGTTATTTTTAATAGAGAATGTTTTTTGTATGATGGTTTTATAGTGCATAATTTGTTAATTATGATTATTATTTTCTACTTGTATGTCTTTCCATCAGTATATTGTGTGGTAATTGCTTTACCGAAAACAACAAAAAAAATCCCGAAGAGTGGTATATTTTGACTCTACTAATTACACAGAACACGAATTTACTAAGGGTAGTAACATATGATGATTACAAACCACAAAAATGATAGCGGGGAGGGCTATGAATATGAGGGAAATTGTGGGGTAAAATCAGTAAAAATACACCCACAGAAAATATGAAAACACCTCAATTTAACATTTGTCCACCCAATTTCTTAATATGTATCAATCTAACCTAACTTAACCTAACCCCACAATGAGTGAATCACTATTTTACGTTTTTAATCTAACCTAGGATTTTAGTGTTATAATCTAACCTAGGATTTAACTGTTTTAATCTAACTTAGGATTTTAAGGTTTTAAAGTAACAGTGAAATATTCCGAAGTATGTGAATTTACTCACCTAGGTAGGCCAAAATAACGTTAATTCAATAAACTGGCAAACGTCCGGGTAACACCCGCCACATAGATGACTGTCACGCACAGAAGCACTCGTACTTGCATCCTACATTCTTAAATCACAAGCCTTTGCACGGTTGGATTCGGACGTCACAACTCACATGCGCAGCAACACTCCACTCGCCACGAACACCACTGTATTGCATCTAAACTGCAACTAACCTATGATAATGTCTACACATCAACACCCAATAAGATGACAGCTATTCACATTTTTTTACTTTACTACAGCATTACAGGGCTATACGACATGGCGTCCGAGGTAAACAAAGTGGCCAAACTCCTCATATATTACCTATTTTATTTTCGACGATCTGTTTATTTTATCATTATGCCCTCCTAAATATGAAACAGGTAAAGTGTGCAAAAGCCATTTATATAAATTTTGTGGGTCTACTGTGTCTCCTTCAAAATAGCAGCTGTTTTTTATAAATACCTTTTGTGTTTTATTTGTAATATGTATCCTTTGGGTGTGTATGTGTGTGTTTGTCACATATTTTTTTTTGTAATTTGGACTTCTTCCATATTCCCAAGCTTATCTGATGCTCTTGAGATCAAATGGAATAAAAATAAATGTGCCTACAATCTGTGGTAACCAGAAAATTATACTGTAAGATCTAAGCGAGTGTAAACATGAAAAATATGCTAATTTTAATACTGTGTTATTACACATATCAGACACACATCTTACGAAAACAAATAGCAGAATAATTTTTGCAATTAAGTACTGGATGTTATATTCCCAAATTCAAATGTCTATATTTTTGCAACAGTTTGTAACCTACCAATGTTGTGTGTTGCAAATTAAATAAATTTATTTCTTTTTATAAATTAACTGTTAATTTATTAGCAGAAAACCACAAAGAAAGAATGTTAATTGTAGCCTATTCTCAGCTTTGGCTTCGAGTTGTTCTACTGACATGTCATTTACCACAATAAACGTATAATCAGCAAATAATATAGTATCAGCCTGATGCTGAATGGTATTAGGTAAACCATCTATATAAATAAGGAGTAAGGGTCCTAGTTACGAGCCATGAGGCACTCCATATATTGTGTTTTACACTGCTTTCACCCTTACTTTCGGCCCAATCTACAGAAACAGGGGAAGAGCTGAGATGCTCATCAGTATGTACAGGGTGGTAAATGGAGTGAGACAATGGGGGGAAGTTAACTGTACATTTAACCAAGGGGCTATACAGCGGAAAGTTTCCGAGGTTATGGAACTGAACGGAAAGGGGAAGGCAGTCCATGCTGGTGAAAACTGTGAAGGAGGTCGGACACTTTAAGAAAAGACTAGAGAGTGAAAAGGGGCGAGGGAAAAAGTGCTGAACTGCAATTTGTAATTACTGTTATTAACTTGTGGAAGAACAGAGCAGTACCCTTCTGCTGTTAACAACTAATATTGGCACCCGCTGGAAATATGTTGATGTACCGCTATAGGTAATCTATACATATTATAAAACTCAACGTGTCTCTGTCTGTCTGTTAGTGCGCTTATCACTCGAGAACCACGTGTCCGGTTTATGTGAATTTTTTTTTAAATTCATAGCTATGTTCTCTGGCCAGGTTTTAGTACATATTTTACTACGTAAAGTAGCATAAGGAATATAAGCAGTGACAATAATAGTGAATCAAGTCGGAAAAAAGTTTGCGGTCAGCGCGCTCTCTTGCAATACGCTGCCTAAACCGTTAAAGATGGAACAATATCATGTAGTAAAGAATTGTGTAGAACATATATCTATCTATAACTGAGAAATACTAATAAGCGTTTTTACCATTTAATTCACAGACACGTGGAGTTTTATAATATGTATAGAGTATAAAAGATTAACACTACATAAAATTCAATTTCATAAAAAAAAAAAACCTAAACAATAATTCTGTAGTCCACGCGAGCGGAGCCGCACGCACAGCTAGTCTTTCTATAAAAAAAAGCAAGGGCAATTCATGAAATAACCTAAACCGGGGTTTCTTTGCACCAGCTGGGGTAACTTTGCACCACTCAAAATGCTTGTTTTGATGCCATTTGGTGAAGAAGTAGCAAACATTACCTTAGCAGATAACAGTAAAAATTTTAATCCAGTATCTACAGTGCTTTTCTCTTTGCTAAATGAGAACAAAACAAAAATTTCGAGTGGTGCAAAGTTATTCCAGCAGGTGCAAAATAACCCCGGTTTACGATAGCATGTAGAAGAAGGACTAGTATTTTCGCTTAATTCCATGACCTTATATACATTTCCCTGATAATACTATGACTTTTCCAGAAATGCAAAATTCCATTACTTTTCCAGGTTTTTCTCGATGATAGCCACCCTTGTATTAAGTCTACAACATCTAGACACAGTGTTGTTAACGACACTAGGTTTTGGAACCTCAGATTCAGCAGCTCAACAACTGGGCATAATGATCCGATAAGCCCCTGGTGGGATAAGATGAGATGTATCGCATAGAGAAGCAGCATCCTCTGAATCAATACAAAAATTATCTAGGCCATTATTGTACTGGAATCTCTTTGAATCCTAATAGGAAACTGTATAAGTGAAACCAAGTTGTGAAAGCTCATCATACTTGCCAAACAACCTTTTATGATTATTAGGCTTTCCATGAAAGATTCAACATCATAATCACCACAATCAATCAATTTCCTTTGTGGTTTGTACTTATCATTTGAAAGCGAATCTGGCTGCTTTATAAGCATTATGAAATTACAGGAAGGCGCTCTGTAAACAGTTATTATATAATAGGTATGATCATTCATTTCTAAACATGTACAATACTCAAAATCAAGTTTTATACAATATTTATAAAAAATATATATATATAATTAATTGTGTGCCTTACGAATATGAACACATCACTTTGTCTTACATTCTGTTGACAAAAAGCAGACGTAAAACCTTGCGAATAAAACACAACTCATGATAACTAGGGTGTAATTAGAAAAAACACAAAACATCACACTTCTAATTACATTCATCATACACAGATAGTATCAATAAATGCAAATAGCTCATCAGTTTTGTTCCTTGTGACATATTCTGATGATACACATCAACTAATGTAAAACTTTTGTCATGTCTGATACCAATTACCTCTACGATCACAACGCTGGCGTAAGGCTCATATAATAGTTTTTTTTGTCAAATTATTTTCCTATCCAAGGAGAGTGGGGAAACTGTTTTCACCATCAGTTTCACTGTAAATACCACAAATGTTTTCTGAATTAAATTTTTACCCTTATTACGATACAAACAGTGCCTTTAAAACAATCTTGAGGCAAGCAAATTGTATGATGGGAAAAATGTCAACTATTCTACAAATTATTAAGGTGATACAAAGTGGGTAATACTTATTTCTTTACTAACACACAAGCCTGTCAAATCATATTGATGCGGAATACCACAAACCAAAACCCTGGCGTTAGGTAGCAAAGACTTAAAACCCACAAGCACACTTTTTTGCCTCATCGTGGTACACTTGATTTGCACTGGCAAAGATTACCAACAAATCCTTTTTGTTCTTATTGATGGTTTCTTTCTTCAAAAACAACATACATCTGGCGAGCCTTGCATTTGGATTTACAACTCCTAAACAGTCAACATCAGTTGTTTACCCTTGAGATAATATCTCTTCCATGGCCATCAGACACCTTTATTTTATTTTGTGTTTGATACTTAAGATGTCAACAGAATACTGTATCTATATGGAAATGAACTATTCTGCTTTCACCCTTACTTTCAACCCAAGGTAAACAAATAGTGCTATATACTTGCATCGCGAACAACAATTGATAGTTGTTGGAACTAGACTGCCGTGCTGCTGCACACATTACGCAATCAACACGATTAACAGCATTGCTTGAAAGTTCTAGTTGCTTTCCTATAAGGGCACCGAGTCCACGCTTCCCGCTTTTGTCGAGATTTATACCAAACTTACAATATTTTTTTCTCCAACGCTAAGTTACTGCCGTCCACTTCGCATAACTAACTTCCTTCTAACTACATTATTTATGCAGTTGTGGCATTGATCAGCAGTTAACCGGCATACTGCTGAATGTATTAACACGCGCGCAATGCACAACTGCGACATCAATTTTCCTTATGCACACTGGATTTGGTTACCTCAGGCCTAAAATAAGTGTGAAAGAAGTATAGCAATTTCTGGCAAGTCTAAAAATGCTATTTTCATCCCCCCCCCCATTTTTTTAGAAAAGTCACTTAACTAAACAATTACCCTCATGTCATTTGAAATAACCTGAAACACTCAAACAAAATAGGAATCCAAGTTGCGCACAACATACGGCCAACGTTCAAGCATCCTGTTAGGTCTAAAAGCTGTTCACCCTTAATTGAACATTTTTGGAATCCATCATTGAAAAACGTCACTGCAAGTATTTTAACGAGCGCAATGATTGGCATGCACCCAGTAAAGTTGGTAACGACGGAAGGAAAGGTAGTTCCATACATTAATGTTGAATTCAACGTGTTAGGTAAGTATTTGTTAATATTTTAATTATTTATTTTGCTTTATGTTTTTTAAATGCACGTATGTTTAAGAAACAGCAAATTTACAAAATATTTACTTTACAATAATTTCCCAGATTCATTGACAGATGCATGAATAAATTGATCAGGCCTATGGCAATGTTAACTTCACATATAGCAGAGGAATACACAAGGTGCATACAAGTAGATCCTAAGCAGGGCTTTCTAAAATGCTTAGTTGACCGTGAACATTAGTATCTCAACAATCACAACATTTATTTTACATGCCAAAATCATATGCTGTTTTTCACAATGAAACAGCCTAACTATATTTAAAGTATGCCTATTCAAAACTTGCAATTACAATTACCGCAGTCAGCTAACACATTTTAACTGAAAGCAATGCCACTTAGTATGTCACTACACAAGACAAATCCCAAAACAGAGGAGCAGACAGGGGAGGGGGGTTGGGGATTATAAAATCCCCTTCACCCGCATGGGTGTCAACAGTTAGCGTTAAAATGATTAATAAACCTTTAATTGTGATAAAAATATGCAATGGCTGTAAATTATGATTAAGAAAAATATTTTGAACATATTCCATTTCTTCATTAAGTTGTCACAGCAAACCCAGTAAATTAAGATGCATTTTGTTATACTGTAAATTAATTTTTCTCCTAGTAATTGTGCTAATTAACACTTGTCAGCATCACCACCGCTGCTACCACCCCCCCCCCCCATCAGGGCCTTTTTTTCTTGTTTCACCATTGTAACCAAAATAAGGTTAACATACAAAATTACAAACTTCATAGAACCATTTCTGATTATAAATGTCAAATTTCACCGACTTGCATGCTGCCGTTTAATGACAAGACACTTCACACCCAACACAAACGTCAAACACATCTAAAAAAGCTTGTAAACATTGGCTCATTATACGGTCATCTTAGAGCTAATTTTAAAAACATGAATTGTTTTACCTGTCAAGTTCCGAAAGTACTTGAAGTTCTTGATTTGTTAAATTAATGTCGTCAGGCTGTTCTGCCATACTTGCAGAATTCGTGTGCGAGCAAATTTTACATCGGAAACAGCTCTCTTTACGAGTTTAGGCCACAACCCAAATAATAAAACATTGTTTCTGAATCACTTGTGTTTGTGTCTCACTTGTTTAATACTCACTTGACAAACACTCGGCACGTGACAATTATAAACATTGCTCCAGATAGCACAAGCAATAAGTTTTTTTTATCACCACAAAAACTGTATATTTAAAAGAGTTCATTTCGCTTTAATTACACAAGTATGTGTCCCAATCGATTCGTAAGTACTTCCAAAAAAAGTATTACATTAGTATGCACTCAGTTTTAAAGTCAATCATACTTTATTAATGATCTCTGCTGATAAATAAACGCTGTTGTTCGCATGGGAAAATAAATAAATCAATCAAATCAAATTAAACTGATTATGAAAATATTGGCATTCTTCCTCCATTGCTACGGAATTTCCATCCAAACACACCTGATAAAATTTTTGTTTTTGTTTGTATGAAACCATCGGTCTGTGTGTACGGCAGGGCCATTAAAATAAAAGTAAAAAACATGTAAATTGTATAAATTTATAACTAGTCAAGGGATTTAAACATTACAATTCTATTATTTATTTTGGTCTTTTTCACAGTTGAGGAAATAATATCTTAAAAAAGGCATTGTCCAAAATATCCGCCACGTCAGTTTAGATATACAGTGAATTCTCAGTTAACCATTTCCCTTTTAACCACCAGTTTCTGTTAACCGTCAGTAAACTGACACAAGTAAAATAATAATATTGGATACAAAAAACAAACTTAATAAACTAAAAATGAAATAACTTTTTTCTCGCTTCATATTAGATCAAATTAAGCACATTATTGAGTTGAACAATACGTATACTGTTCTGTAAAACATACTTTTGTCAATGAATACCAAGTAAAAATACATTCTGTGCGATGCGAATGACTCACGTTTATGTTTCTGTACAACCCACATATGTACTTCGTAGAATCGTTCCGTCTTCCTCACGCCCCTTTCGGAATTCCAAGACACTCATCCCCCCTCCAATTTCTTACAGTCAGATCAGTAGTGGTAGTCACTTAGTATCAAGTCATTGTCCTCATTTGTTGTCAAAGTGTATTGTTTTTAAAAATGTCTGAGAAACGGAAACATGTTGTATCGGGACTTTTTCAAAAACTTGAAATTATAAAACGACTGCGAAAAGGAGAAAGCGCACTCCGCTATATGGAATCGGGCGGACGACAGTCAATGATATTAAGAAATATGCAGATAAAATCAAGTCATGTTTCGAAAATGCAAACGACAGACGGAGATGTCAAACTTAAGAAAAACAATGAAGCCAGCAAAACTGGACCAACTTGATACAGTAATGTATCAGTGGTTCATATCAAATACGTACTGTGCTGTACATACTTCTATTGATTGCTACCTGTTTAAAATATAGTGCTAAATATTGTATATATTATTATCACTAGTATCTTTTGTGTCTTTGAAAAAGGGAGGGGGACTTTCTATTATCCATCTATTCTCTCAACCGTCACTGTGACGGTCCCGAGACTGACGGATAATGCAGACACCACTGTATTTAAATATGTTTGCGGATTATGTTTCAGTTATAGGCTTTTTTGTATACAGTGAAATATAACGTGCTATTATACACAATTTAACTGAAAAGTTCTTCCCAAATTATCTTAGAAAGGTATATGTACATTAAGAACAAGCCTAAGAGGGGGGAGGGGATATTGATAGTATGTGATGATATCGTACAAACCCTTCATCCCATAAGCCCAAACCTAATATACACATCCGCGCGTCAAAACCAGCCGCAGCGGACCAGCGAGGTGCACAAAGATCCACGAGCTAAGAAGAGCAGAGCAGCAGCAGACTACCTGAAAACACCAGCCTGCCTAGTAACACTGGTTGGAGTGATGGCCAGCACCACTGGAAGAAGAGAACATTTACTGCTGACAACAACATAGTCTCCCTGTTGACCATATGGAGAGTGATAATATTAATTCACTTGATGCATGCTGCTTCCCTCTCCCTTAGTCCATTCTTCCTGCTACACATGTAACACTAATGAACAGCGTTGGGGGGGGGGAGGGGGGCACCCCGAATGTGGCTGTTACACATCCTCGACTTCTGCCTCGGCACAGTGTGCAAGGAGTGCACCCTATTTTAACGATGTCCAAAGTACTGCTGGAGTCAGGGGGCCATCCCACATACATGCTCTCAAGAGGCAACTTTTGAGGTTTTGAGGGCATAATAATTCGGGCTGACAATTATGACCAAACAACCCCACACCCCTAACCCAGTAAAATTGCCATCGAGGAAATGAATGCAGCGAGAGGGTCACTAGAGTTCCACAGTTCCATGGACACTCTTTGTGAAACATCCCCTAAAAACATTGATGTGGGTGAGATGACCCAGGGTTGGTGGAGTGTAGAATTGCCTGGCGCCATAACTCAATGGAGAGCTAATGATGTAAGTCATTCGGTCGACAGCCCAAGATCCTCTGGATGCCTCGGTCAGTTTGAAGATGAAGTTGTCATACACTTAATATTTCACTACTTACATACTGACGAGGTCGAGGTTACCAGAGCAGGTTGGATAGTGGTGAACTAATGAATTGAGGGTCGTGTGGTCGACGGCCCAGGAACCCTGGTGAACTTTCCGTCAGTTATTTGCTTGGTTGTCGCGTAATTACAGTTGCACTATTCATATAGGATGGCGAGACTGTCGGCCATCTCGTACGCCTGAACTATATTACTAAACAGGCTGGTGATGCTAATAAGGTTGCACTACAATGATTTAACACCATCTCACTTGTTGAGTTGTTTATTCATCGTCTGCTTACAGATGAATTAATGTATGAATGATTTACAAAATGGCCTCAACCATTACACTGCGTAAAACACGTGGTTTTATGTTGAAAACGCAATTGTGTTGAAAACTCTCTGGTGAGAGTATGGTGGCGCTCCCCTCAGTACTTAAAATAAAATACAAATTGTTCCGGTAAATTAATCTTATACTATTGTAGTTACAATGAGTTCAGCTTATATGCCAGTACTGAGGGTCTCGCGGAGCGAGGGACTTATGCTGCCGGTCTCGTTCAGGTGCTGAGATGAACTGGGGTGAGAATGAGGTCGGCTTCTGCAACAAGTGGCGCGAAGCCGAAGCCAAGTGGTGAAAAGATTAATCACAACATAACACTGAAAGATGATTATGTGATGAACATTGTATTAATTAAATTAAAGATAAGGAAACATAATAACTCATACATAAATACACTTTTAAAAGTTGTTACATTATTTCATAAATGTTTGTATTGCACTTTTGATGATTCGTCCTCATTATACTAGTCACAGCATTGCCAAGTATACCATGAAAACATCCTTGGCTGTGGCTGTGTATGCGACGATGGTTTGTTTTTATGTTTGAGGACATTATGAACACTAATGAACTAAATTTTGTAGCACTGTTCACTCTCTCTCTCTCTCTCTCTCTCTCTCTCTCTCTCTCTCTGGCCCACAAGCTAGTTGGTGTGGTGTAGCTGGTGCAGTTGAAATGACTGCGGCAGTTAGAGTGGGCACAAAGGAGCTCGTGAATGTGGGGTTCATGTTGCTAGGTACAACAGGCAGTGGGTGGTTTCAGCTGGTGGCGTGGCCTCAATTAATAAGGCCTGCGCCTCTGGGAGCTGACTCCTGCTGCTGCTGGGGGTTCAGGGTGTTGACCCTGGAGATGCTGGTGTCCCGTGACATGAATGTGGGAGCGAGGGGTGTCCCCACCACATGTGATGCATGCTGGGCAGATCAACCAACGCGGCCGCTTGGAGCGGCGGAGAGGGGTGGTAGACCCCTCCTCCTCTGACTCATCTTTGCTGCTGTTTTGTGCCGGTCTTCTGGTTTGATTGGCACTTGCCAGTACCCACTACGGAGATCCAGTATCGTCATGTTTTTGCTTTGCCGAGTGTATTTAATGCATCTTTACGCTGATGTAAGGTGGTGGTGCGCTCTTGTTTATTAGGTTGATGGGTCCAAAATCTACACAAAAATGACATGTCCCATCTTTTTTCGGTGCTAGTGTTATGGCATTATTGTAATTGCTGTGGGCAAGATCTATCATGCCCACAGCAAGCATTTCTTTGATTTGCTTCTTTTATGATCATGCATTGGTGCGGCTGGTAACTTTGCGGAGCAACATAGAGTGGTCGCTCGTGTTCAAGTGGTATTTCATGTTCTGCTACTGTGGTGCGACATATTGAGTCGGCTACTGTAAATATGTTGTGCTGCTCATGCGGTAGTCTTTGATGGCGTTGCGAAACTCCGGTGGTATCGCATGATCAAGGTCGCCCAGCTGGACATTGGGTGCGCAACTTATGGGTCGTGATTCGAGATCGTACAGAGTTCGTCCCTCCTTTTGACCGAAATTGATTCTACATGCCGCTGGCTCTACAATGGTGTTCTGTTCAGTTTGTCAGGGAATGTCTAGTATGTTATCTTCACATAGGACTGTGAGGATGGTCTCAAAATCGCGTATTCAGACAGTCATTGTTGTCTCTCCCATGGTTTCCCCTGTGTGTTGCCATGTAACGAGTTGTAGTACTTGTGTTATCTGCTTAAGTTTACTTATGTCGACGAACTCGACACGCACAAAGTTGTGTGATGCTGCCAAGTCGACCAAGTCATCACATGTTTTATTGTTCAAAGTGACTGGTATTCTAATGATTTGGTGATTTCCCTTAGTGAATTGTGGTAGCAAGATCTGTTTAGGTGTCGGTGTTATGTTTTCAACTGTGACCCAGGGGCAGTGAGGGTCTGGCTCTACTACCCCGACGAACTGTTTTCCATCAGTGGGGATTTATTTTCTGTTGTGTTGCTCTCCTTGGTATTGCACTTTGAACATTCACTATGCCAGTGGAACTGCTGCCTCTAGCAATATCTGCATACAAAGGGATGGCACCCCTTACTGGTGTAGCCCCTTTTGTGGCCTCGCCCAGCGCGTTTGGGCCTACAGTTGCAGGCGCAGCTGCATGGTTGCGATAAGGGTCTTTGGAGGTCGGTGGAGTTGATGGCCCGGTAGCACCACGAACAGCTGATGATTGTGTGGCTGTGCTACCCTGCACCCATACAGCATGGTAAAATCACACCTCGTTCTCATCGAGGAATGTCCTCTCTTGCGGTTTAATCTAGTAATGCGGCTGATCGCATGAATGCTTCAATGTTGCCATGTATTAAGGGGGCTAGAGATATTTTATTTTACCTTCACACTGTGGCTGCTACTACTTCTAACACATCTGTTTCCCTCATTTGCGAGTGAAAATGTTTGACCAGATTAATTTTTCTAGTTGCTCAAGATATCGTGTTTTGTGAAAAGCACGACTTTGTGCTTGAAGGGAGGAATATATATTGGCAAAGTGACACTGAAACTCATTCCAGAACTTTCTCCACTGCATATCGTAATGGTTTATTGTGCGCCACCATACTCATGCATCTTCCATAAGTTGGCCTGCTACACAATTTGGCCACTCTTGCTCACATACTACATTCCTGATTAAACAACCTGTGCAGTCTCACTGTAATGCCTGCAGATCCTCGGTGATCAGCCCAGAAAACTTAGGCAGCGACTGGAAACGGGCTTGAGTATTGCCCATCTCAGCTGCTGTTGGTGGTACAGTTGCGACTGTGAAGTGCAGCTGCAGCCACACGAAGCCAGTTGGTGTAGTTAGTGCAGGTTGCACTGCCTAAGGTGCTGCAGCTGTTCGTAAGCCCGTGAAATGTGCCTTTGAGCTGCTGTAGTTACTGACTGTGTCTGCGAATGCGGCTGGTGGGCATGGCACTGTAAGCAGTGATGCTGGGGTGCACTGCACACATCGAAATTTTCCGCCCACGACATTCAACATATCCCACTCGGTCGTGCACTGCCAATGAGTTATTTTTCCATAGTTCCCACATGCCACTGTTTCCGAATTACCGGGTTTCCACGTGTCCTGATGACAACGGCGGGGTGAGAGTTCTCCCGTGATAAAGTCAGCGAGTGTTCGTGTCACTGGTAATAATGTTTGCAAACAAATTGCTCACAAATAGTTACCATTTCTGTCGGCAGTTGCATGTTCACTTCTGGTAATACACTCAGTGTTGTTAACTTTGGTGTAGTTTACAAACAGAATTATCCGATCTCCGATGCCTGCATATGTGATTGGTTTGGCACATCATGGATTGTGAAAATTTGGAAAGGTTGTTTCCAAAAAAAGTAATTTTTGTTGAGGGGGTGTATACTTGCACACACGACTCATGGCAGTGCTGATGGAGGCCTGTACTTCTCGCGGCCTGGTACAGTCCATGCACAATTGCACCCTCTTGCCATCAGAGGTGTACCTCCACGCCCGCCTGACATGTTAGCAGTTAGCCCGGCGAATGTCGTCCTCGAAACGCCTCACATTATCTAGTTCACGACAGGGGCACCTTGTGTCCCGGAACAGGTCGAACTTGTGCAAGAGCTGCACACACCTCAAGCATAATATTCAGTTTTTGCCCATACTCGTGCACCAGTTCATATTACATCTCCCGAGTTCCAGCTTGACCATGTGGTTCTGCATTTGGGCTGTCATAGTGACAGCTCTTGTCGCTGCAGCTTGTGACTTACCTCTCTTTATGCCCGGGGGGGAAGGATACCATTACAGGCTGAGGTGTAGATGACCACACTCACATGTGCCAGGCTGGTGGTACATTACATCACCTGCCTGCACTGGAATGTGGTAGAGGGTTGTGCCTCTTCGTCTGACTTGGCCTGTGTCCACAATGGTGGCACTCGGGGATGCTCCTTTTTCTAGCACTATCCCAAAATTGTCTGAATGTCAAAAATGTGAAATTTATTGTTTTGAGGTTCGAAATTGCTTTGATTGAATTCTTGCTAAAGGCATTTGAACACATGTCACTTCTAGCAAAGTACTCGACACGTTAAGATACTCTACATACACAAATTACTCTTAAAATTTGTGTGAGGTGCACAAAAAAATATATGTAATTTGCGGTGAAGACAAAAGTTACTCTTAAATGTTATATACAGACAAAGGCACTGTTTATTGGTATTTTATGTTGCATGTCACGAGATGTGAATTGTGATTTTACTGTCATTAAAAAGTAAACAAAGTACACTAAAATGTGGAATGTCGAAAAAGGGAAGAACACAGCCTGAAATGCCATGAGACATGAGCGTGGGAAATCAAGTACTTTGGGACATCGGGGACATAACAACGATACACTGTTCTGGTTCGTCGCACTTTTACTCACATTTTCTGCCGAGGTTGTTGTTGACTGCCCCCCCCCCCCACACACTTCGTGACCAAATTGGGAAAGCCGTTGATGTAGGAAAGCCATTTGATGTAGGAAAATGGCATGTTTAACACTTTGATAGAGAATAACCTCACTAGTTGGAAAAAGCAATTTGGTATGTGAGGGGTTCTAGGGGTGCTAACATGGGTCCGATGGGCGAGTCCAAGTGCTCCAGCTTGGGTTGTGCTAGACGAGTCCATCCCTGAAAGGGGTGTGGATAGCTCGCTTGTTTGAGGTTTTAATAATAACATGACTTCAATTTATTTGGCTACGATGTTTTGAACACTTGGTATTGTTTCAGGATGTTATTCCCCACTGTTTATACATGCTCGGTGTCACATAGCACTGTTACCCCAGTCAGCAGGCCAGTCGACATTACACAGGTGGGAAGTACACCGGTCGTCGTTGCGCGAGCTGCGCCAACATTCCCTCCAATGCATGGCGCGCATGACGGTTAAGTCATTCGAGGGGCCACTGTGTTGGACCGCTCGTTATTTTCCGCCAAGAGTTACCTTCTGAGGTAAATAAAGCAAGACGGTCACTTGAGTCACGAAGTACATGATGACGAGGCGGGTGCATTCCGTTATCGCTGGCCCATACTAGCTCCCCCCATCGACCGGCTTACTGTCTAGGGAAACAGTGCTATGTGACCTCGAGTGTAGTTAAACAGTGGGGAATTAAATCTCGATGCCATCAAAAATAGTGAAACACTGTAGCTAATCAATTTAGTAGAATTATTTTATTAAATTCCAAACCCACGCATGGCTATCCACATCCCTTTTCAGGTATAAACTCGTCCAGCCCACCTAGGGTGAAACACTTGGGCTCGCCCATCAGCGAAGCCTACCATAAACACTATGACCATTTTGAAAACCATTATTTTGTTAATTTTAATAATTTCAATCTTTTCTATTACTTAAAAGTGTATTTTTTCATTTTCATTTCTGCAGACTGCCTAACCTGGATCCAATTATTTATTCAATTTTCTAGTGCGGTGACATGCCCAGTGATGTTACAGTAATGGACTTAATTAACATTTAATTAAAATGGATGTCAACATTTTGTATTTTACCATTTAATTAAATTATGTACCACTTCGTTTAGTTGTAAGAGGGTTAATGTAATATTCCACTCAAAATTTGGTGCCGTTTTCGGCCACCCTTAGTCGAAGCCGACACCATGTGATGTTAGTCTGACTTCAGCACTCGGAGCAGCCGCTAGCCCTGTGTGTATGCCTCAGCACCTTCAACTTAGCTGCAAACATTTTCACTGTAATATTTTCATAACTAATTGCAACATTTTGCTTTCTTGTGCCGAGGGGACGACCGTCTCCCATCCTGGAATTCCAAGAGGATTTAACGCTTAACCTGTGTGACCACTTAAATCCATGGTTTAGGCCATGTTTATTCAGTTTTGGTCACTGGTACATCGAGTGCCGGGTCCCCATAAGTTCGGTATGTGATATCATAAATACGCATGTACGTCAAGGAAAATGTAAACATTTTGAGCAATAGCTAGCATTTTATTTATCTTACCTCTCTGGGTATGTAGGGTTACACACCCACTTGCGCCAAATAACTGTGTAAGTAAAGCATATGAGGTGGCTCTCTGTCTCGCCAACATAATAGTGAAAATCACTATGTATATTGAGTTACTGGTAACATAATTATCTCCAAGCACCATGGATCAACAGAGGATTTCAGGGATCCACAGGCCGTCGACCACACTACCCTCACTAACTCATGCTCATTGAGTTATGGTGCTGGTCAAATTCATCAGTTTCCACCAAAATCTGGTAAGCCATGTAAGGTGGGGAACCACTTCCGCATCCCTGGAAACTCCTACACATCACATTTAGCTCACTCACTCGATATTGGGTAAAATTCTACACATCTCTAAAACAGGTCACTCACAACAAGCACGAATCTCTTCCCTGTGGCAGTGAGTGGGTACGATCCCATGAGGTGTAGGGCAATGGCTTCAAAAGATTGACGCTGGAGAGCATCCTGCCTTCCAGACCATTTGCCACACCGCGCGTTCACCGTATCAACCAGCACCAATGTGCTCTCAGTGTACAGTGCAGTGTAGTGCGAGAGCAGGAGAGGGCAGAGTAGTGATGCATACCATGCTCCCCTCCAAAAGGGGTCGAGAGTGCATTATTACAGAATCGGCACACATTAATTATAGGACAATTTAAGACAAAATACACACACAGGCATGTGGATGCTCAAATATGCCCTATAAGCATTTCAGTGCATTAAATATGTTTATTTGAAAATGCATGTATTTTCCACCACAGTTGTTTTACCCTCATTTCATGCCATCCACATTTAACTTTTTATTTGTTCATGTGCAGTGTAATAATATGTATCTATTCATTTTTTATGCATGGGTTGATGTCCATTTAATTGTGCAAGTTTTTTAGTTCAACAGAAAGTAGCGCAGAGCGAGCTGAGTGCCCCCATAGTCCGCGCCTTGCGAGTTAGTCAGATTAAGTTGTGTCAGTGTCTCAAGTGGTCGACATGCTCCACATCGTGCTCAGGGTGCTCTCATGTTTTCGTGCCAATCCTCTTTAGATGCAATAGTCTGATATAACTTACTGGAACCTGTTATTTTCTGTAGCCAGATATGCCACCCCTCCTTCCCCGAGAATAGCATCGCCCTGGGAAGTTTAACACACAAGTAATTCGTTATTGGGCACACCTATGTAATTTCGCAGTTTTCCCTATCTGGTGGGCCGCAGGCCAGAGCCCATGTAAAGTTTTCACCTATAGTGATGTAAAATTTTGTGCAAGAGTAATTACATACCAGTTTTCAGACGTCGTGTTTTTTATTTCAAGCACTGTCTTCGGGCGTTGCGGGCTGCTTTCACCGTAATTTCATGTAATTTACTCTAATAAATAGCATGCTCAACACCGAGCTTTTATCAGTAAAAGGTGTGTGGGTCAGCCTGAATAGGCCCACTTCAATCCGAAATAAGTATCAGGCGTAGGGAATGCCTGGTTTTCCTTTCCAGGCGGGCTATTCCAACAATTTTACCGAGGGATTGTGCACATCCTGGCGAATTGCCCGCTGTACCCTGAGAATATTATCACCAGCAGCAGCAATCGACACTGCCTGCCACGGTGTTTGGCGCCTAGTGGGGTATCCAACACCAAACCCACCTTGCAATGCTTTTCTCTGCCCCTAAAAACTTCCATTAACCCAACACCAAACAGCAACGGGTGTTAAATTGGTGCCCAAATTTGTGGTGAATTCTTATTTCAATTATCCGATATCCAATGCAATTTAACTGGCTTTAAGTTTGTGTTGGTAACTGTTGTGGTTGTTGTTGAGTGCTCTTGGTGCAGCGGCATTAAGACAGTTAATTCGAATGCACACAGGTATAAATTGGTGGATATCGCTCAAAATACCTGGCTAGTCTACGTGTCTTTTACCATTGTATTGCATAATCTGTGCAGTCAGCCATGGCATTCCAAGTATTGCATCTTAACGCAAGTCTATCGTCGTTGCACCTCTGGTCATCAGCGCTCTAACCTGACACACGGACGTCAAAAGGAAGACAGCTGCCAGGCAGGCACTCGCGCCCGCGAATTTCTGGCCACTCAACATGGAAACGAGGCCACGGCAACGCGTGGCGAGGCGCGCGATGACAGCGGATTTGAAATTCTGTGTAGGCAACCACAAGTGCATAGCGTGCGTGGTTTTTTCCACTATTAAATGCCATTTACATATATCGGCAATATTACCCTGGTATGTGTATGGTGTTTCTTTTTAGACAGGGGGCTGTTAGGCTGTGCGTGAGTGGGGTGTTCTCTGGGTGCTCCGATGGCCCGGCACGAGCATATGTCTCTTTATTTTAAAGTGGACTGCTAATGAGCAGATGTTTTAATGAGAGATCTAAGCAGGTTCTGGACACATCTCACGAGTGGGTGTGATAGTAAATGTGTAGGGCTAGTGCAGGCCGACTGAACTGTGTGATGTTGAGCAGTACCAACTGCAAAGCCACCTAGCTGAATTTCCTATGGGTTTCTCTACAGTTTAATTGCATTGTAAGTTTTATCGGAGGGCAGTGCTGTGTTGTGTGTTTGTTACAGTGAATTACAGTTGAGCTTGTCGCTTAGGGTGTCATTGCACCCCCTCTACCAACCTCATTAAGCCAGAACCTAACATGCACATCGGAATGTCAACACCAGCGACGGCTTTTCGGAGAGGCGCATGGTGCATCATGAGCGCACCAGGACTGCACAGTAGTAGGCGGCCCGAGCACACCAGCCAACAATGCAACATCCATTGGGCCATCGAACACCACCGCTGGACACCAGCACCAACTGAGTCTCCTTGCTGACCACATGTTTAGCAATAAATGAAATTAACATTAAATTCCAATGTAGCTGGTGAGGTCCGATGTGTTGCTGTGTAAGGGGTGTTGTGCGGTATTGCAATACATGGTAGTTTCTATTTACGTAAAGAAGTCACTGCGAAAGCAACATAAAGTGGAAATTAAAAGTAGTTACAAAACCAATATCTTCGTATGACAGACACCTTATAAAATTAATCAATGAGTTTTAACAGTAATGAAACAAGTGTTGGAGGTCAGCTAATTTCACATGTACAATTTAAGATAGAGGACTGCATTGATGTCTGAGTACAGGCTGTTAGGGTTAGTAGATGGCTGTTACTGTTTTGGATACTTCCCAGGTGTTTTTAAAACAGTCAAAAAAGAACTTACACAACACAGAAGTAATAAAACAGCCTGTAAAAATTATGTTTAAATACTGGAAGGGTTACTGCGAACATCTAATTGTTATTTACTGCAGCACAGCTGTCAGTTGTGCCATTGTTATTCGCGGCCTTGCAGGCCCACATGCTTCCAGCTGGCTGGGGTGTTGACCTGTTAGGTGGTGTGGCGGNGGCGGGTGGCAGAACACCTGGCGCGCTATTCACACTGATTACGAGGACGAGGGGCATGGTGCTGTTGCTTCCCTGTGCTCCATGTGATAGCCCTGGCACTGTTGAAGCTTGACTTCATCTCTGGCTACCCCTGCCATAGTCGTGACGAAATCTTCAAAGCTACGATAAACGGCAGGCCAAAGTGCGGCCTTGTACTCTGGGTGTACGGTCTTAATTACTGTCTCTAATGTTTAGGCAGAGGTGACGTGTGGGTAAAACAGGGCCACTAAATTGACCTATAAATCCTCGTGATTTCGCCGGTGCTCGGTAAATATTCTGAGTTGAGTTTGAAGTGTAGATCGGGTACTGATACAGTGGGTTGATAATTTCATGATAAACTGTTCCCACATCATATTTTACTCGGGCACTGTTCGCTACCACACACTCACATCCCCTGTGAGTTATGCCCCACAATGCAGGGGCCATTATTCCAGGAGCATGCCATAACACTTGAGCTGGTGGATGCACTCTTCTACGAACATGTTTCGGTCCTCAGTACCCTGCCCTAAGAAGTTTTGTAGGGTTTAGAACTTAGCTGGGGTAACAAGCAGCACTGAGTGCGCTGGGGTTTCCATGCTCTTTGGAACAGGGGGGGAAGGTGTGATGCTCGGGTGTGTCGGTGTCAGTTGTAGCATGGAATTGCACATTGATCATTGTGTTCACCAGCGCATCCCGCTGGGTTAACTGGTCTTGTAAACAGTCCCAGCATCTATACTGGATGCATTGGAAATGCAACCCTTCGACTGACATCATGCATGCAAAGTTGCAGTGCCTGTTGCAAGTTTTACATGTTGTGCCATCATCCATGGCGGTCACACAGTTTGCAAATTCATATTTGTTCGGGCCGGCATGAAATTTTCTCGCAGTGTAGTTCATGGGTGTCTTCATCTCTATGTGCGAAAGGCTCTTCTCGAAGTCGCACTGTGTGCATATGAACTGTCTGGTGCGCGCACTAATTTGCCCCATCACACACAGTATTGCGACTAGATATTCGCAGTTGCAGTGCGTACAGGATGCCAGATCACACCCTGGTCCCTCGCACTAGGTTCGGTCCCCATTGGCAGCAGCTCCAATGATAGAAAGAACAGACAGATTTTCATTTCGTCTTAATTTGTGTCGACTTGCGAGTCTTTTTTATTTTTTGTGACTTCGCATCACAATCTCCACTTTCAATAGAACCTAAGAAATAAGTTATTTTTTATGGATTCAAAATAACTTCTTATTGAAGTATAAAATCGTATATATTGATTGTGAAATAAATCTCGTAGGTTTTTTTACATTAATTTTCGTCCTTTTAATATACATATCAAATTAAGTTTTGCACCGCCTGTAATTTCATTGCTCATAAAGGATTTTCACTGGGATATTTGTCCTATTTGTTTGTGTGTGCCAATTTTGTACAAGCAGTGAGTATTTGCATCCCATGTTTTCTCATGGCAAGTGGGCAACCTATCCCGATGGTACAAAGCTTTTTTTGAGGTGTGTATATTCAAGAGTTAGGACAAGAAATATTTTCCTTTAAATTGCTTGTGTCATGAATGGAGGCAGGCTTATTTTATGTGGATATCTTATGGCGTGTTGTAAATCCACGAAATGGTAGCTTGGTTTTCGATTTGTGCCGGCACATTATATCAGGAGTGTTGATTTCTTTTTTAAAGATTCTTGAAGTTTGATAAGTTCATGAAGATTGGAGAAGCGAAGGTCACAGGATTAAGGCGAAGGTCTACACAGTGTCAGTTGCCACTGCCCTGGTGAAATGAGGGATCATTTAACGGTCCAAGGAACTCGTATATCCCACTTATACTACAACTGTGGTCTGTGTCATTTGTGTCCTAGTAGTGCTACATTTCCATATTTCAAGAGCTAAGTTAAAGTGCAATGTTCAGTTTAGTGGTGAAATAGAAGTTCTTGATCATTAGAAGTAGGATTTGGGAACTAGTTCAAGTTATATATGTGTGTGTGCATACACATACACAAGATGGTCCTTCTAACATGGACACCCCCAAAATTTCCTCAATGGTTGGAGATCACGAAATGCAGTTTTCTCTCAATGAAAGTACATATGAAGGCGAGTAATTTTCAACATAGGGACTATTCGTAATGCACGTATGGACAGAGAAATTGAGTTACATATGAGTTGTTAACTTGAAATATAAATTTTTTTCAACGGCATCTGAAAGTACACGCAAAGAGGAATTCAGTGATATAGCATTTTCAATGGAAAGTATCGCAGAAACGCCAAGAAATAATGTGCAAATATGATTAAGATAGTTGGGCCGGTATCATGGGGCATTGGACCTGTACTCACAGCTGTAAGTACACAACATGCACTGTGACCTATCCTGGTAGAACAACTTCCTATAGCAGCGCAGCACCGATACCCGTAATCTGTTGTGGTAAGTGGTTTGCCAGAGTGTGGCTTTGTGAACTCAATGAAGTTCTCGAATAAGGAAATACTTGATGCTCTACTTATTTACGTGAGTGTGGCAGCAATACCAAGTAAGCCAATGGAATGTATGGTGAAAGGGACCCTAATCTGGCGCTCATCTCATGGCAAATGGTACATAGAATTTGCACACGTCTCTTGTCACTTGGTGATTGGAATTCCACAATACGAGTGCGACGAAAGACTACAGGCGAAAGACTGCTACAGGCGAGATGCAGCAACTCGATGTGTTGGCACATGTCGATGCAAACCCCCACGTGGGAAGGCGAAAACATACCAGGTGCATAGGAATAAGTAAAACAAGTGTGTTATGGATTCTGCACCAATGGAAATTTCATCCATATCACCTGGCTCTTCATTAGGCATTACATGAAGGTGATTTTCAGCAGCATGTACACTATTGTTGGTTTGCTTTGATGTATGTCAGGGATGAAGGCAATTTTCTGTAGATCATGCTATTTACCGATGAAGCGACCTTCACAAACCATGGGAGAGTAAATTTATGAAATATGCACTACTGAGCAATGGAGAATCCACGTTCAGTCCAGCATGTGGAGCAGTAGCGAAAGTGGAGCATGAGTGTGTAGTGTGGAATCGTTGGAGACTACGTCATAGGGCCATATTTCATTCAAGGGACACTGACCTGCTGTACTATGCCCATTTCCTCAGAGAGACCTTACCTGCACTTCTGGAAGACATGCTGCTCGACATGCATCATGATATGTGGTTTCAGCATGAAGGCTGTCTTGGACATTTTGCCAACAGGCGATGACATGATGACGCTGGTGGCGTTGCTGTTAATCCCAGATTCGTGAGGCCGATCGCCTGGGTGTAAGACCTATATCTGGTGATGCTGATGAATGTCAGTGCGTCCTTACAGGCCTATTCAGTACTGACCTGTACGCCCGATACGACTGAACTGCATTTTCGTACGGATAAATTAAGGGTTAGGTCTAAATTAAGATTCAACTTAAGGTAGAACTTGAGGTTGTGGGTTGTAGGGAACCCGTACCCCTAACCACCACACCAGATAGATGGTGCTCAGAAAGAATGCATGGTGCAATATACAACCACTCGTGTATTATTGAATATATACTACTTTTGGCGCGTTGAGGGTAAAAGTTTAGTGTGTAATGGATGTTGCGCGCGCACAGTGTAACGGAATTCGACAGTGAATGTGGTAGGGGTATGACCCAACGCGCATGCGCGTATCTTCTAGCTATATACAAACGCAAGGTACACAATATAGCACGTAGTTATATTTAAAACTGACAGAAAATCAGTTCATGTAATAAGAAAATTGAAAAACAGTTAAGATTATTGGTTATTGAGCTTTGTAGTGTGAAGTACAGACCAAAAATTACCTACACTTGCATAATGTACAGAACTGTGTACACTTGGTCAGAATGGGTTAAAGCATGTCAAGAACCTAAAAGATCAGCACATCATCATTAAATATCGTAACTCAAATAAATACTTAACCTATTACTTGGGACTGGAAAATTTCGCGAATTCATTCTATGATAAGCTATATTGCAAACATATGTGCATTTATCTCATGTTTGCAATTGAATTACTGTTTATTAAACACGCCCAGGTGAACTCTGAGCCAATACCAAACCTTCAAGGAAACAATCAACGAATTCCTTGCCACCTGATCTGACTAAACACTGGGGCATCAGCCAATGAACATAAAGCTGAGGCTCGAAAATACACAGGATAGTGGGGTCTAGTCTGCAGGTCGTTCAAAATGGGACATTTTCCTGTCCCTATCTATTACATATGAAATTATATTAGAATGAGAGACTACCATCTCGGAACTGCATTGACAGCCCACCAGTGAGTGAATAGATTTGAATGGCTCTTAAATTCTAGGTCTTGAGAGCCGATGAGAATGAAACGAAGTGAGTAAGGGGAAACGGGATATCCCCGAGTAAACCTGCCGACCAGCGGCATCGTCCGGGAGCGACCCCACAAGGAATCACACCCGGTTCGCCTAGGTGGGAGGCGAGTAGTCTAGCCACTATACCACCGCGGCCCCAGCCAACCAGTAGTGAACTTTAATCAAAATGGTAAGTGTTTCAAATGCGGCGACGACCAATAGGACAGTGGTAAGTGTGAAAGCAAAGACCAACCCAAATGGCGTTTTTTTTAACCCACTCGGTAACGCATTAATTTGTGAACTGAAACGTTGCAATCGTGTGATATTATGATGGGCATTGCACTTGTGTCTATTGTATTTCTTGCAACTATGAACAATGTGCAGCGTGCTTGAAGACGTGACTGTCGGCCATTCACAGACGAGAGGTGTGGTGACGTTCACTAGTCAGACTGCCCGTCGTGAAGACTCTCAAAGCATTGGCTTCTGATTCTTCGCTGTGTACAGCACTATCAATAAAGATCCTTCCCGTGCCACATGTCCACGATAGAGGACGCGGTCATTGAACGAGTTAATGGTGTGCATAATCGACACGATTCTTCTGGCAATCAATGCCAGTAGATGTGTACGGAATGCGAAGTGTTAAACTTCCCCGAGTATAAAAATTCATGAATATCGGTTCCTGACACTCGAGTATATCGGGACATACACTCACAGATGAATATTCGCCGTGGTGAATGAGCGGTTAAACTGCTCCCACCAAGACGAACAGGGTTCAATCCCCGGCCGAGCCACTCCCGGATTTTCGCAAGAGGGAATCGTGTCGGACGACGCAGCCGCAGCTGGTCGGCGGGTCTTCTAGGAGATCTCCCGTTTCCCCGGTCCTTACATTCCGGCGCTGCTCCATTCCCACTTCATTTCGTCCTCATCGGCTCTCAAGACCTCGTTGTTGTGAGCTGCCCAAATCTCTCAACTCAACTGACATTGTGGTGGAACGGAGGGCAGGTGGAGAAGGTTATCTCATAAGCATTTATTTCCAAAAGAAAGTCGGCTATAAACACTCGTGTTCCCGAGAGAACCAGTGCCATAAAGCGGCTGGTTCCTCGTTCAGTAAAAGTAAACGTTCGGGTTTCGACGTCGCTGGATTTGAACAAAAGGTTAAAAGTGACGCGGCCTTCTAATTGTAGTGGTCTCCAAACCACTGGACACCAGCCGACTAGATAAACTATCGTTACAGACATACGTCATTGTAGAACTTTTTCATTTCGACCTCACAGGCTATACAGGCAAGCAAAACTGCGCAGAGTTATCTTCTTTCAAGCGGATCTGATGTCAGACCAACCGAAAATGATCATTTCTTTCAACCGATGCAGCTAAAATTATGTAATGTCGTTACACAACTGTAAAATTAAGCATTTGACTTTACCTTTTGACTTTACGTTTGCTTGTCAACATGTTATTCGCTATGGAAGATGACACAATAAAACTGGCAAAGTTAAGTCAAACATTCTTCATTTTACGATTTCGAAATGTTGAAACTGTAGAAGTCAGAGTCGAGCAATCTGAGGTCAGGTGGAATTAAGTGAGCGAGTGAGTGAAGAGATTTGGGCGGCTCTTAAATCGAGGTCTAGAGAGCCGATGGGGGTGAAGCGAGGTGAGTATGGAGCAGCGCCGGAATGCAAGGGCGGAGGAAACGGGAGATCCCCGGGAAAACCCGCCGACCAGTGGCATTGTCTGCCACGATTCCCACTTGCGAAAATACAGGAGCGACCCCGCCGGGAAGTGAAACCGGTTCGCCTCGGAGGGAGGCGAGTAGTCTAACCACTACACCACCGCGGCCCCTAGGTGGAAATAGTATAAGCAAATGTTTTATCTCTAAACATCTCTCATTTCGGTATATTTATCCAAGAGTGTGGTAATATTGTCTTATTAAAATAAAAGAAATGGCAAACAAACATTACATGAAATAAGAGACATATATGATTAAACGCAAACAAAACACGAGAATTTGTTATTTATTTGAAAAAAAAATTGTTTTCTATAGATCACGTGTATTATTTAAGAAAATAGCCACGTCAAATAAATTCATTGGTGAATGGTTTACATAGCAAGAGTCACATTCATACGAGATCGCAAAACTGATTTTCAATTGTCTAAACTTTAACTTTATGTTTCAATTGTTCATCGGTGATTTCGTAAAGGAACAGAAACATTTAATCAGTTGCCAAAATTTTGAATTGTATATGAGTGTAATTTCTTAAGCATATATTAATTACACCAGCTCTTGAGGACGAGTGACTGGTGCAGTGAAAATAAAAAAGCGCGAAATTGAGATATTTCTTTTGTTTACTGGTGGTTTTGAGGGGAGATCTACTTTAATGACGATATGGAAGTTTGGAATATTCTCGCAGGTTGTTGTTTAAGGGTTGTTGTTATCGAAAACAACGAATAAAGTGTTTTTGAAAGGGAGATAGAGTTTAATATTCCACTATTTCCTATTTGACAAAAATAACATTTAGAAATAATGTTATATAAGTTAGAGCGTATAGACTTCGGGCATTATTTTTTGCTGGATTTGCTGGATAATAAATAAGAGACTTATAAAATTTTAGTGTATGTTAGTTAAGAATGTCTAGCTCTGTAGACATGTCTTTGTATATTTCAGGATGCCAATGGGATTCAAGAATGCTAAAAATGCATCATAATAAAACTACAATAATTGAATTCACTCGTTCTCTCGTAGCAAAGAAAAACGTGCCATAAAAAAATCAGTGATGTCGATCATGCAGCAAAATTGTGGCGAAAGCTGTACAAAAGTGGTTTCTTTCATCTCTGCCCTGCCAGTCTAGTTTCACTGAAAGGGGAAAGTGGTGTAATTGCACTTTGCTAGACCGGCTACACTTTTCATGAATGATAGAAACAAACTTTATGTCACATAAAAAACAATACAACATATAACAGACCTACGGTAGTAGAGGGATTATGAGGACTTTGGCACATCGGGACCTGGGACCGGAGCGTCGGAGCTGTTCGTGCTCTGTTATTCCGGTCAGCAGTCGGCCATCTTGAATTCAGGTGAACTTAACCTTTGACACCAAAGACCTAAAAAAATTCAAAAAGTCCAAACATTTTTAAAAAAATTATAAAAAAATATATTAAATAGATATAAAAAAATTATTTAAAAATTATTTAAAATTTATAAAAATATTTATTTTAAATTTTATTTTAAAAAACTTAAATTTCCGAAGGTCTCCCACACACCCCACCACCAATACTCATTCCACCATCATGGTAGGTGCAGTCCACCATCTTGGTAGGCATCACAGCCGCTGTCCACCATTTTGGTCGGTGCATTCCACATTCTTGGTAGTTGCAGTCCACCATATTAGTAGGCATCACAGCCACCATCTGCCGTGGTGGTAGGTGTAGCCATCTGCCATTTTGGTCGGTGCAGCCATCCGCCATATTTGTCGCAGCAGTCCGCCATTTTGGTAGGCATTAGAGTCACCATCCACCATCTTGGTTTTTTGTTTGTCATTTGTTTATGCATTACTGCAGTTTGTCTCGCATCTCCGTTCGACCGCCATATTGGATTTCATATGTTTTTACACCTTGGTGGCGATAGTGTATTCATTTAACCACCAGGCGAGTTGTCGATTTAGCCAAAAGTTGGCAGCCATATATTATTTTGTTTTTAAAGTATTGGTTGCGCTGTCGGCGTCGTCCATATTGGATTCTATTTACAACACCTAGGTGGCGTTAATTTCTCGATTTCGTCATCAGACGAGCTGCCGATTCAGTCACCAGGCGGCAGCCATATTTAATTATGTTTTTTAAAGTTTATGTAGTGCTGTCGGCACCCTCCATGTTATATTATATTTTCAACAAATAGGGGGCATTAATTTCTTAATTTCACTGCCAGGCGAGCTGCCGGTACCCGCTCATTCTGACGATTTAGTCACAAAGTGAGTTGTCGGCACTTTATATTCATAGGAAATTCTGTAATTTTTCATTCCCATTTAAAAAAAATAATTTTTCCAATTAGCAGTATTCCTACAAGAATAAAATAGTAATTCGATATTTTTTTATTTAGATCTTTAATTAAGATCGACTAAACACGTTTTTTGCTTTAACGCTAATTTTATTATCATTGAAATAGAGTATTTATTCTGTTACCCCTCACCACACCACTTTAATCCGACCAGTTATTCACCATCGCTTAATCCCTTATCACTACCGCTCTTATTTTCAGCATTGTTCGCCATAGCGTGCTAGTGTGGGCAAAATATTTCATAGGAACAATGTCGACCCTCGACACAGTTTCTCGTCTGAGGCCAGATGTGACAGATCGTTCTCTCTCCCCTCATATTTTAGCATTCTAACCGGTAAGTTCAGATATGTAATTCTGAACAGGATATTATCAAGCGTGGACGTAATACGCATATATATTCCCGCGAAATTAAAAATCTTCTCAAATTTGTACTATTGGTTCGGGCCAGCTAGTTTCTGGAGGAATGTGTAAACCCATAAAATACTGTACTAGAAATTTTTTTTTTTAATTTATATATTTACCATCTATCTAATTTGCAATGATGTTACCTCAGTACCCGTGCCGCTACTGTAACACCTCGTTTGCATTCACCAAATTTGCTTGAAGACACAAAAAGTATGGATGTTAGAATAATGCAGATACAGTGGCATATCAGTGTGGAAACTGGGGCATGGCATTTGCCAGGCGCGATAACTTGCAGAGGCATGCAAAAAACCTGCGTAGCTGTGGGACCTTCACCTGTCAAAATCCGCCGTATATCGTCTCCTTCAACGCAGCGTACGAGTGTAATTCTTACAAAACCTAGGGTTCAGGATGAGTATCCACCATCGTGCCAGCGACCATCACGTCCAAGAATCGTGGCAGGGTCTGGGTTGGTTAATGACAATGGTTTCGTGGAGGTCCAAACTACATTCCAACACATTCTGAATACCTATGCCTCCACAACGAGAGCGGGTATTCGAAGGATGTTTGCACATTTTTAGCTCGAATGGGGCAAAAAATCGCTGTTGGCTCTCCACATAAACACACCACCAATACAATTTAATGTATGGCTGTAAAGCAGTTTTGCAAAACCGACCCCATTCAACGAAAGGAAGGTATTCGAATCGAGAGGCAAGATATCGAAATGTACATCATACTGGAAATATACGTCACGAGAAAGAAGCATACATAGAGCGTCTTACGGGGAAAATATTAACGAAATGTCAATCACCTAGTGACCCTTCCCCTATAAACCAGATGCTTTCCCCCCTCAGCAAAACACTTGTTTAAAATTCATGTTGAAAATAATCATGTGCCGTGTACGGATGCGTTATGTATCTTTATATAAAGTAATCATTACTTGAAAAATCCAAAAACAGGATTAAAGGCACTTCGCTACCCCCCTCCCCCGCGGTATATGCGATATGCACAAGGAATTAGGCCATGAATCCCCCCTCCCTCACCCCCTCCCTATGGCAAAGACGCTCATCATTAAAAACATTTCCTCCCAAGTTTAAAATCAGTACATTAAGAAATTTAGGCAGCGGGAAAAAATACCCATATGGTTACTCCACGTGCGGCGATTTTTCTAGCACGCATTATCGGCATTAACACTTTTTATACGCATAAATACTGCACGTATAGTAAGTTTTGTATGAAAAATATTATATCCCGTTAGGAGACGCTAGCGCAAAGGCACACCCACCACAAGTACAAAATCACAAAAAAAACTATTGCCTTCGGCAAACAAAATTTCAGTATTTTCATACATTCGCGTGGGCTCGCTCCATTAAGAGATATATCCGATCCGCGGTAAAACANCCCCCCCCACAAATTTTTTCTACTTTCATCACCATCGAGAGTAAAAAACACACTGCTACGTGATTAGTTGAATGAAAAGTGACATGCGAACATGTGTATGTATATGTGTGTGTGGCCTCTACGCCATCTGCTGTCAATAGTATTCACTCTTTATGAATTACGCGAAATAAAACTTAGTTTTATTTCCGAGATGCTAGTTCACCATGCAGATTTATACCACAATTCGAATTCCTGCAGCCACGCGCGTACAGCTCTCATTCACCACCTTTCATCCTCGTCGAGACACATAAATAAAGACTTCACAAGTGCGCAAAAATAAGAGCATATTGTAGCCAGTGCATTACGGAGACAATGAAATATTACAGATATGTTAATCCCTTTCGAATATAGAAAAATTAATTCTATGCACAAATACTTTTGAAAATAAATTCTGGCTCGAACTCCACCTTCGTTTTTTTTTTTTCGTATAAAAATCAAATGTGAAATTTTTAATTAATTCCGGCGAAACCAAATATACGTTGTGATTCTGTGAAACTATGAAAAAGGGGTAAAAACGATCATTCTCCACTTGCTCATGCGTCAAACACAGCACACAACATACACGTACATGTGCACACACACCTACACACACACAGTGCTCGAAATATCCCAATTGCAGGTGAGACTGACAGACGCATTAAAAACTATTAAGAGAAAAGCGTACTTAAAGAAGTGGCTACGAGTCCCATTACAGAAGTTAACGAGAGACACGTGCAGTCGTAATCTGAGCTCACGCACACGGCCAGCCGCGCTGCACCAGATGTTGACATGGTTTTTGCCCTAGCGCACTGACCGCCGGAGAACTCAGAAGAGAGAGAAAGAGTGCGAAGG
>NQII01000010.1:1767663-1812473 GCA_002778355.1 Clitarchus hookeri
CAGCATGTTTTATTTCTTACACACGCCAACTTTAATTCATACGATAATAAACACAGATGATATATGCACACACACCAGGGGAGACCCATGTTCAGGGGAACCCGGGTTCAATTCTCAACTAGATCAGCAGAATTTTTTTTTTTTTTTTCAAATCGTTCCAGGTGAATGCCGAGATGGTTTCTTGGTCGAGTCCTTACTCGATCCCGATTGCCCCAACAACTTACTCCGTCTCAAAAGACTATAAATTTACATTTTTATTATAATTCTACCTTGTACACCACCTAGAAAATCAAAAGTCGCGCTACTATTTTACGTTAGTCAAATAGCGAACACTAACGAGAACGATATCCGAGTCTAGAATGGCAGAATAGACATATGACCAAACTTAAACAGTTCATAATATTTATTTTCATGTAGCAAAGCCAAAAAATTGTTTTAAAAAAAATTTCGACTGGAAAAAAATTTGATGTACTGAATAAAAAACGTAACTCTTAACACCTCTCGCTTTCTTTTCTTTTCCACTTAGGAAGGAAATCTACATTTTTACGGTACATACACCACTGAATGAAGAATTAATCTTCAAACGTCAACAATGCATATTGTATATGCCTATATATGCATATTATATGGTAATATAAAATATATGCATATTATTTGGTAATATAAATATATATGCACATTATATGGGAATATAAAAATATATGCATATTATATTCTAATATTTAAAAAAATGCCTTAAGCATATTAATCTTTAATATAAACATATGTTAGTGCATAGGCGACGGTATCTGCGGGTTTTATTTTTTCCCCGGGGCTCTTACTGGTGTGAAGCGAGTATAAGGGTTTTCTCAGGGTGCTCCCACATTTTTAAAAATATATATAATTCATCCGTAATTTCTCTCTGAATGGGAGGCTATTTTTGCATGACATGGTCCCCGTCAATGCTGTTGCTAATCACAATCGAAGCGACGCCGTAATGTGCTGTGAGAATATTCTGTAAATAAAACAGCTTATAGTGAGTCATATATGAGTGATTTTTCTTAAGTTTCTTCAGTGTCTATGAGATTTCGTTCCGGCTTGAAGAGTTGCTGGGTTCCACCCTTCAAGAAATGCATTTTTTAAAAGATGTAGTTACATCGATGTTATGCCCGGCCAAATAGCTGGAGTTTTTAAATTAAAAATAAAGTATTCTCACAAAAAAAATTAAGTTTTGTGTTTTACAGCTTTGTTAGCTTTGTTACGACAGACAGAGTGGCAGAACCTAGTAGGCGTGCCCTTGAGCGATGATAAGGGTGAAACGAGGCGTGGATGGGGCTGTAACGAATTGATGAGGAAGGAGTCAATCTGATCTATCAAGTGTAAAGCAAATGTAAGCCTATTAAATTTCATGTCCATCTGATTTGATGGTTATGGGTTGTGTGTAAATGTGTGAGTGCTCGCGATTGGCTGTAAAGCTATTTAATATTAAGGAGAAATGTGTCCAAGGAGGAAATTTAATCATTTTGAAGCTTGATGGAAGTCTGCCAGAGTGGGGAATGAATGATGTCTCGTCCTGTGTATTCATTGCAGCACCAGGTAGGTATCTCCTCGACAGCGGCGTCATTAAAGATGGAACCGTCAGTACACACAATCAGTATCAGAGTAAGGAATCGAACATGGTTTACGTTAAGGAATTATCCAAACGTATCCCTTAAGTGATTTCGGGAAACCATGGAAAAAACTCAAATCGGGATGTCTGAGCCGAGAATTGAACCTGGGTCCTCACGAATGCACGTGTGGTGTTTTATCACGGCAGTGCTGCCTTANTGTCTGAGCCGAGAATTGAACCTGGGTCCTCACGAATGCACGTGTGGTGTTTTATCACGGCAGTGCTGCCTTACGTTTGATAGCAGCAGGAGCGTTACCCCACCGTCGCTGGGTCGTCTACATATGCATGCATTTCGCCTCGCAAACATTTATGTGAGTGTCATTCCTGGTCGCTCTACCATCTAATTCTGCTGCTGGGACATTGGATACCTAAGCGGGTAAACAGAAAAATGCGATATGAAGTGCTGGAAGTCATCAAACATTCCTCGATTGCACGAATAGAGCTAGCAGTTGGTAAGCCGTTGCGGGTATGCGATATGTGCTGCCTTTCACAGCAACCAATAACAGCAAATAATCGTGACAACTTGAAAAAAAAAATTGACCTATTTTTTTACATGCACAAATTCCCTCACTGTGGACTGTATGGAAAACCATTCGTAGGCGTTGGTGTTTTTTTAAACTGATTTTACTCTTGAGGAATTTTTATAAGTGTAAAGTAAAAGGATGACTATTTATGCTGGTGTTGCATCAAGGTCCATTTACGGCTACGACCTGTCCGTTAAGCGTAGCTAGCAATGTGGCGATGACAATGAGTTTTTGATCTGCTGAAACATATTTTTCCTCCCATTCTTCGAATTTTACACTGATGACTTTTTTCCTTGCGATTAATAATGTATCTGGCAATGACTCGCGATGCCAAAGCACGCGTGGTGGATAGAGAAACCAGATATTTTTCAAACTGATTCGTGTATTATGGCATGCAAAACTGTGTGGCTGAAATAGGATAGGCATCGTATAATTTTCCCTTAGCATGTTTATTGCTCAAAGATTATGTAAAATTCATGATTAGGGTTGTAATAATTAACGGTGAACAGTCATGTTGAAGTTTCCTCGCATGCACACTGACAGACGGGAATGGGCTCGAACTTGCAATGTGTTGAAAATTGCACCCAGCAAAAACTGTAAATATTATTAGCGGTAAGCTGAATTTGGCGATTAAATATATTGTTATAAAGAAGANTTGCACCCAGCAAAAACTGTAAATATTATTAGCGGTAAGCTGAATTTGGCGATTAAATATATTGTTATAAAGAAGACGTCGATTAATAACAGCAGAAGAAGTGCCGATTTATGGAATTTTTATATTAGTAAGTCATGAAATTAACCGGGTGATAATAAAAGTACGTGAAGAAATATAACACACTGTAAATATTATTAGCGGTAAGCTGAATTTGGCGATTAAATATATTGTTATAAAGAAGGCGTCGATTAATAACAGCAGAAGAAGTGCCGATTTATGGAATTTTTATATTAGTTAGTCATGAAATTAACAGGGTGATAATAAAAGTACGTGAAGAAATATAACACACTGTAAATATTATTAGCGGTAAGCTGAATTTGGCGATTAAATATATTGTTATAAAGAAGGCGTCGATTAATAACAGCAGAAGAAGTGCCGATTTATGGAAGTTTTATATTAGTTAATCATGAAATTAACAGGGCGATAATAAATGTACGTGAAGAAATATAACACACCCCTCGTAATGTCGTAAGCTGACGTNTCATGAAATTAACAGGGCGATAATAAATGTACGTGAAGAAATATAACACACCCCTCGTAATGTCGTAAGCTGACGTTGAATCTCAGAAAAATACTTCTGTTCTGGCTGGGGAGTGTTTTCTTAGGCCGTGTGGCAGGCATGTTTTTAAGTAATTTTCCATGTGAAATAATTATTAAATAAATAAGATGATATAATTGTATAGCTGTTTTTCCACCGACTGTGAAAATGAATTCTTTATTCTCTCTTGGTTTCTCTTGCTCGAATTTTTTAAATTAGCATTACATATTTTCTCATTTTTTTTGTATGATTGCGTCTCGTTTACGTACGAGGTCATGAGAATATTAATTCTTTGTTCAGTGGTGTACTGTAAAAATGTAAATTTCCTTCTTAAGTAGGGAAAAAAAGAACAGGAGAGGTGTTAAGAGTTACGTATTTTATACAGCCCTTCCGATTTCTTTCCAAGTCAAATCTTTTTAGAACAATTTTTTGGCTTGGCTACATGAAAAAATAATATTATGATCTGTTTTAGTCTAGTGATCTGTCCATTCTGCCATTCTAGACTCGGATATCTTTCTCTTTAGTGTTCGCCTATTTGACTAACGTAAAATAGTAGCGAGACTTTTCGTTTCCTAGGTAGCGAACAAGATAAAATAAAAATGAAAATGTATACATACAGTCTTTCGAGGCGGAGGAAGTTGTTGGGGCAAGCGGGAACAAGCAAGGACTCGGCCAACAAACCATCACGGCATTCACCTTGAATGATTTTAAAAAAAAAATTAGGCTGAACGAGTCGAGAATCGAACCCGGGGAAATGGGTCTCCCGTGGTGTTGACTTGTGTGTGCAGAGATCAACTGTGTTTACTATCGTATGAATTAAATTTGGCGTGTTTGAGAAATAAAACCAGCTGCTGGAGCGACAAGCCTCCCCTCGGCGGTCAGTGCGCTAAGGCAAAGTGCAATTTAACACCTGGTGCACCGCGGCTGGACGTGTACGCGAGCTCAGATTACGTACGGTTCTCGTGCCCGACAGTTTTCCGTGGTTATTGGCTGTCAAACATGTATGAAGCGTAAATTTAATATGGCGTAGAGCGATCTCGCTGGTTGCGCAGAAGCAGTCTCCGTGTACCAACATTGAACTGCTCACCTGCCAATTTTCTCAATATGATTTGACGTTGGAACACAGTTTAGTAGACATGTGCTTTAAGATATTTGTATATTACCTCTACCCAATTTGTAATTAAATTTAATTAAATTCAAATTGGTAAAAGTATTATATATGTGTATAGATATATAAATGCTTGTTTTTCGAAAATTGATATATAAACAAGCATGTTCATCACTGTTGACCATATGACTTTGAGAGTTTCATTGGCGTGGGTAAGGTCAATGTTGGGTGCATGCGCAGATGACGAAGAATCGATCCATCTCAACTTGAGCCTATGGTATGAAGATACCATCCCATTTTATTGGACCAATGAGAACTCAAATACTATAAAGCAGAAGCAAATACTATAAAGCATAAAGCTAGAGTGTTATCGGGAAAATGTTGACTCGCTTTTTTTTTCAATGTGTCTTCGTGATCTTTGGCAACTACCTTTGTTAAAGGTGATTATTTTCTTTGAACTAAGTTGCACGTGATACGGCAACCATATTTCTTCCCGTTCGTTACTGGATCATAGTTCTCCGGGGCGTGTCGTCGTAAATGGGGTCCAATAATAACAGCCACGTATGTTTGAAGTCTAGCATGCCTTCAAATGAATGTGGGAAATTCACTCATGGCCGAACAGTCTTGCTTAATATTTACCACACTGTGTGCTACGTACAGTGTGAGGCTTCACTTTGCACTGCCGATTCATCGGAAGCACTAGACGGAACTAAATAAAAAATGCCACGAGAGTCACGCAATTCCAAGACGGTTTTGAGATTGTTCACAACTTAAAAAATATTATGTCTGCCTATATAAACTGTTCAAAGTAAAGCTAGCACTTTATAAATTAACATTTGAAAAATAATAACTGCCCATAAACACGCAATACACTGGAGAGCCAAAACACTCTTATAGGCGTGCGTATGTAAATAACAGTGGTATGGAACCAATCAGAGTAACGTGATGCGGTCGGCAGCGCCTATATGAGACAACAAGCGTCTGGCAAAGATGCTAGATCGGTTGCTGCACCTACAATGGCAGGTTATCAAGATTTTACTGAGTTTGAACGTGGTGTTATAGTCGGCGCACGAGAGATGGGACATAGCATCTACGAGGTAACGATAAAATTTGGATTTTCGGATACGACCATTTCAAGAGTGTACCGTGAATATCGGGAATCCGGTAAAACATCAAATCTTCGACATCGCTGTGGCCGGAAAAAGATCGTGAACGAACGGGACAAACGACGACTGACGAGAATCATTAAACGTGACAGACGTGCAACCCTTTCTCAAATTGGCGCAGATTTCAATGCTGGGGCATCAACAAGTGCCAGCGTGCGAACTATTCAACGGACCATCATTGATATGGGTTTTCGGAGCCGAAGGCCCACTCGTGTACCGTTGTTGACTGCACGACACAAAGCTTTACGCCTCGCCTGGGCCCGCCAACACCGCCATTGGACGGTTGATGATTGGAAACACGTTGCCTGGTCTGACGAGTCTCGTTTCCAATTGTATCGGGTGGATGGACGTGTATGGGTATGAAGACATCCTCATGAATCCATGGAACCTACATGTCAACAGGGGACTGTTCAAAATGGTGGAGGCTCTGTCATGGTATGGGGCGTGTGCAGTTGGAGTGAAATGGGATCCCTGATACGTTTAGATACGACTCTGACATGTGACAGATACGTAAGCATCCTGTCCGATCACCTGCACCCATTCATGTCCATTGTGCATTCCGACGTACGTGGACAATTCCAGCAGGACAATGCGACAACCCACACTTCGAGAGTTGCTACCGAGTGGCTCCAGGAACAATCTTCTGACTTTATACACTTCCTTTGGCCACCTAAATCACCAGACGTGAACATTATTGCGCATATCTAGGATGCCTTGCAACGTGCTGTTCAGAAGAGATCTCCACCGCCTCGAACCCCTATGGATTTGTGGACTGCCCTGCAGGATTCATGGTGCGAATTGCCTCCTGCATACCTTCATACATTAGTCGAGTCCATGCCACGTCGTCTTGGGGCACTTCTGCGTGCTCGAGAGGGCCCTACACGATATTAGATTGGTGTACCGGTTTTTTTTTTTTTGGCTCTTCAGTGTAATTTTGATCTTCTAACAAAATACATGTTTAAATCTACAAACCTTTTGTGTTGGGCCAAAATAAATTCGACTGGCAAAGAATATTTAGTTGAATCAACTGTATATATTTGTTTGGCACTCATTTGATTGTCTTCGTTCGAAAAAACAGTTCGAGAAATTTGTTTGTATTTTTTGTGACAATTAGGATAGTAACAGTGTTTGTTGGTTCAATTTATAATGCTTAGTAATGGTATAAACATCCTAATTAAAGAAGTTCAACAGGAATCTAAAAAGCAAAGCTGTAAAACCTAAAATATTTATTTGCGCACTTTGTCCAGAATTTGAAATGTATGTATTTATAAACATTCCTTCTTCGTCGGTTGTCACTTTGGTCAAGGTTGCTGAGGCTTGGGCTCAGCTGATCAAGGCTCGAATCTCGAATGCCATTCGAAAAAAAAAATTTTATCAACCAAACCTGTTTAATGTACGTAGAGCCAAACAAACAAGTCTTCAGTTGTACCAACCAAATCTTTGTTTGGAACAACCAAACACGAACAGCAGAATAATTCACTTTTAACAACAACATATTTTATTGCCCTATACAAACAATTAATTTGTTTCCACCAAACAAACAAATTTTGTTTGATTCAACAAAACCTTTCTCTCATTGTACAGTGTACACTAGCTTGCAGTCTTAAAGCTAAGTTTGCTGCGAGTTAAGAAAATTTGTTCCAAGACTTGATGTTGCATTCCCAGTGTAAGGTTTAAATTTATGGCGAATAAAGTTTGTGTTTTATGCTAAATGCACATTAGAGCTCGAATTGGCACATGAGTGACACGTTTGGGTTTCTTTACAATTTCGCTTTTCCCCTTGAATGACACTAGGATAGTCATTTGGCTCATGACAATGTACATCTTTCATATGGCAGAGGAACTTCAAATGAGAAGAGAGGTAAACCTTAGCCCGTTCGTTAAAGCATTTATTTGTGCACTGAAGTGTTGCAATAGGGTCATATTTTGATTTTCGCTTAGTTTACGTTTCGCAACCAGTGAACAACGCGCAGCGTGCTCAAATACGGCACCATCAGCCAATCATAAACGAGAGGTGTGGTAACTTTCACAAATCAGATTACCCGTCAAGAAGACTCTCAAGACATTGGGTACTCATTCCTCGCTGTGTACAGCACTATCAATAAATTTCCTTCACGTGCCACATGTCCAAGAAACTGTGGCTGAACGGGTTAACAGTTCCGCCTGCCTCGCGCTTGAACTGAGTTGCAGAGTGTTTGAAATCCATAATTTTTAACGAAACTATAAAACGTGCTCCCTGTTTGTTTACGTAATAAAATGCATCATACTCCAGACGAGGATGAAACGGTACTTTGAAGTTATCACGCATGTTGTAAATATTATTTAGGAGCCCTCCAATACAGTTAAAAACGGCTTTTCCATACTGCCGTATCTTAAAACGCACTATCCGGACACGAGTCAAACTACGATAGTAGCCTGTATTGAACTTTGCTACAGACTTTTCATCAGTAAAATGATAGGTTCGGAGCTGAAAGTGCCAAAGGTAGACGCAGCACCACGGGAACACTGCACGCCAGGTCAGAGCCCTGCGCGTAGCGGCGATGGCGCTCTTGTAGCGCGTGCCAGTGTGACCCTTATAGCTCCCGCGCATCTCGAAAAAAAAAGGAGAATAACTATGCAGGCAGGCGGGATCCTTAAGCAGGGCTTTCAAAAGTGCACAGTTATCTGTGAACAGCACACATATGCAGTTTACGTTAAACTAAGCCCTTCTGAAAGCCCTGCTTAAGATCTGATTGTATTCACGTTGTGTCCCCTTCCACCGTATGTACAATTGACATTACCATGGGCCCTATCACTCTATTTATGCGTAGTCCAAGTGAAACTGTGAAATCGCGCGAGAGATTGAAATATTTTACAAATTTGATAACTTTTACAATCACGAACATTAAAAAAAAAAAACAGAACGCAAAATAAATAATTTCAGTATTCACAAATGTTTACCTAACAATTTTAATTCATCATTAAGTCATGAAACTACTTTCTCTCTGTCGTTAGCAACTTAGCTGAGCACATGCCAGTCAGTCGTCCCGTTAAAATATATTCAGGTAGGAGCAATGGCACTTTTCAAAGGTCAATATCAAAAGAGCTCAATTAACTGCGAAAAGTTGTTGAAAAGTACAAGCTGTCATATTCGATGCTTAACAACTATCGATGTTGGCATACATCGTTTGTTAACCATCACTGCCCTTGTGATTTCTCCCTGAGGCGAGCGTGAGGCCGAACAACCCAACTTCATCCACTTCCTTCGCCGGCGTCTTCCTCTAGCACGCGCCTAGCTTTGACATTGACTCGTGAAATGACAGGGAATACATAATCTTTTTGTGTTGGGCTGCGTAGTTACGGGGTCACCGCGTAGATTTCCTCAAGGTTGCACGGGCACGACGAGCGCAAATGGCAGGTGAGCTCTGCGCGCCACTGTCTGCCAGCAGAACACATCGAGGAAAACGTTTTTGTTGAATAAATCAAAGCTTGTTTTACGCAACAAAAAGTAATTGTTTGCATAGGGACAGTGAAATATCTTGTTGTTGAAACCAAATTATTTTGTAATTCATATTTGGTTGCCCCAAACTGTAAGGTTTGCTTGCTGCAACTAAATATTGGTTTGGCTCTAGATCATTGAACAGTTTATGTTATACGTAAAGACGTGCAAATTTCGCGTTATTATTCATCACCACACTAGACTTCACAGTGCTATGTATACCCCAGACGTCAGTAAATGTTAATTGGCCAGAGCCTTGGTAAGAAGTCATTCTGCCCATATTTTCTTTGACTTGGAAAAAAATTCTGATGTAAAATCAATTAAGTACAATTATTTTATCACAAAAACAAACATTGCCTATGAATAGGGGCACCAGTTTTTAGCGAAAAGATTTCAGGGCAAGTTGTGTCCCAACTCATTTTAGATCAGAACCACTTTCGAAGTTGGTTCATTTAAATGGTCACGCGTCTTATCTGTCTGCCCATGAATCACGTACGGCCAGTATGGAAGAAACTAAATTCTGATTGATTCACTCGTGTCTTCCCCACAAAGACAAGCGGCCAATAGCCAAAGGAAGGCTGCAAGTGTGCACATAGAATATTGAAGTCTAGCCCCCGCGTAAATTTTTTCGCGAAAAACATGTGGCCCTACCAATGAAGAAAAAGCTATGGCAAAGAGAATAACCAAACCAATGCCACGTGGACATGACAATATTCACTTCACGAAAGCCATCGCCCTACCAACTGCTCTATTTTAACATAACTGTTTTCATTTCATAGTGTGGCTGTTCTACAATATGTAACGACAAACTGCAGAACTATTTCGTTTTGTAGAAATACATTATGTTCTAGAAATATGTGCATAGGCCTATTTGGCACACGTACATTTTTTTGCAGGGTTTGAAAGCTGATCCAAGTTTCATTTCGCTATCGTTCTATGTTATTTTTAAATATAAATATAGTGGTTTCATTTTATGAGGTAATCGCTGTTCAATAGTATCCACAATTTTACAATGTCAAGTCAGTGTAAAATTGTGTTGGCCGGACGTTACTTTAATGTTGCAGTAAAACGAAATGATTTGTTCTTCCTGTTATTTTTAGCGTAATACAACATTTGGTTGTGAAAACATTACTTAGAGATTTTGTGAACATTAACACTTCGACAGAATATTTGCATTATAACATCATAAGACTTTGTAAATGGTAAATATAATTATTTTTGTCGCAACATTATTAATTTTACTACAACATAAACTTTCAAAGAAATGGCTGAATAGTGATTATTTGTTGCAACAACACTATACTTTTTTTCTGTGTGGTGTCGTACTTGACCAAGACGATCTTGTCATTCCTGTCGCACAGGTGTACACGCTAATGTGGGAGCTGAAGAGATTGCAACCAGTCCCAAAATAAAGTCCTTTTTTACGCAACTCTCTACCAACACAGTACAGAGGGCACACAATAGACTTCAACACTATGTACACCCCTCAGCTGTTGTGATGCCTCCACTGGCCGCTGGTGTGGTTTCTGCATTTGACCACGTCACTCAGGATTCTGTAACCACAACACTAGCTAGACCTTCGTGATTCGTGTGCAAACAGGTAACATGAACCAGAACATGACTCGGCCAATCAAGAAAGCTGGACGGTAATACAGTTATTTTAACTGTATCTTGTCAGTAGAGACCGGCAAAATTCGCGTTATTATTTGGGGACACGTTAAACTTTAAACACATGTACTTTTTCAATACGTTTGTCATGGGACCATGCTTTATTAGACACGCCCTGGGTAACTCTGCAACCAATAAATGAACACTTCATAATCACGTGCACTTCAGTCAGCCAAGGGCGTCAAGACTTCGATGTACNACTCTGCAACCAATAAATGAACACTTCATAATCACGTGCACTTCAGTCAGCCAAGGGCGTCAAGACTTCGATGTATGTACTGTGATGAAGCCTTTGCGAATAGCAGCAATGTTAGACGACATGAAAAGCAATAATTTAAGATGAACCCGTCCCTCACGGTATATAGATATGGGAAGTATCTTCATATGTGTGCTCCCACTGACAATCTATACAGACATTCGAAAATATGTAAAGGATTTGTTCCTCAACCCGCAAAGCAAAAATATGTATTGTCATCGCCACGAACCTGCGATGGACTTGTAAGTACTGCAGTGTGTGTAATGATGATGTTAACATGTCATTGATGCCTAGCACAATGAGTGATGATGCAAAGATGGCACAATCGGTAAGTGAGGATGCACATGTGGACAGTATGATCAATTCGCTGCCGACAATGGGTAGATTGTGTTGCTACTGCGGTGATACATACAGTAAAATTAGCAATGCACGTAGGCATGAGAAGAGTGGGAAATGCGCGAAGATGACAGCTTGGGCTTCTTTTACTCTTGATTGTTGAAAGTTAGGTCGTGAATTCAAGAGTTATAATACAACGAACCAAGAGGAAAAAGAGTGTTGTGAAGCATATCGCCATCATGTCAAACAGTGCACACCCCCTGCTAGAAAACCTGTCCATTTTCTAGGCAAACCTAATACTAATGGATTTTTTTCTGAAGAAATCTGCGTTCAGGGGTCTTCTGAAAGGTTACGTTGCTCCGAATCTGACAGCTTCGTCGAAAGATGTTTGCACATTTTCTGTTGTCTATAAAACAAAATTTAATATATAACTTACAGGAGAGGTGGGAAAATGTGGGTCTATAAAATATAATATATGGCTGAAATGTATCTACTAGACACCAGAACCGAACCAGGACGAACAGTGTTGAAGGGCATTCAAGACGTCGAACGTACCTGTCTATAATGTACGTCATATGGATGAGAGTGTTGTAAACCGCATAAAGAAGGTGTGCAGCGAGGAAGAAGAAATGACGATGAAGGGCTCTGGCTGGACACTTTGTTCGGTGGACCATCTGAAGCTGAGGAGCAGTGTATGCCAACCACTTACGAAGTAATATGATATCCTCTTCTTGCCTTCGAAAACATCAGTGCAAAGAAATGTTTTCATTTATGTAACATTTTGTAATTCAATATTGTGTGATTTTTTTTTAAGATTGACTCTATGTTTGGGGGAGTGTCACNCATTTATGTAACATTTTGTAATTCAATATTGTGTGATTTTTTTTTAAGATTGACTCTATGTTTGGGGGAGTGTCACGTCACCAAAATTTTGGAAGTGCACTACATGTGAGCTCTTTGGTGGTAGATGCTAAAACAATTAATAAATAACCTACCATATAATGTCCATTACTGGAAAAAAAACGTGTTAAAGGTGCAATTTATTTGCCAACGGGCAGATACGATTAATTGGAATGGGTGGAGGGGTAATTTGTTGTATAAGGGAAATTATGTATTTTTTGGTGGAAGGGTGAGGGGTTGGGTTAGTGGGGTGAACGGGGAAGAGCATCTAATGTTATATGTTACTCAACTTTTAAGAATGTATTTGTGATTTTCTCGATGTTTATGATTGGGAATGTGTTGGTGAGGGGTGCGTTGGTGAGGGTGGTGGGGTGAGTGTGATGTTGGCATATATTCCTCGATTTTTATAATTTATTTCTGTTTTTCTCGATTTGTTGTAATTGCCATGTGTGAGTGGTTGGTAAAGGGGTGCGGTGAGGATGAAGAGGGATGAGGTAGAGGGGTGGAGGTAGTGGATGTTGTAGGTGCAGGATGGTGGTCGGGGGAGGAGACCATGTCCGCGGATCTCACCTGATCCACTGGACCTGGCTTCGAGTCTCGAACCCTCCTTTACTGCTCCGAGCATTAAGTCACACATACTGCTAAGAGCCTCTCATCATCTTGCTCGTCTTGACGACTTTACGGCTCTTGCTTCGAGGAGTTTGGAATCCGCTTTCCTCATTTTTCCATTATTAAAAATAAAAAAATTGGCGAAAAAAGTGATTTTTGGTAAAATAATTAATTTCGGACATGATTTTTGGGGTGAAATAGGCCATTTTGTCGCCCCAGGCCACCGGACGCAACCTCCACCTGTGAGGTCATGGTGCGCGAATCNTGGGGTGAAATAGGCCATTTTGTCGCCCCAGGCCACCGGACGCAACCTCCACCTGTGAGGTCATGGTGCGCGAATCCTGAATCCTGATGCATGACACCTGTCCCCGAATCTACTAAATCGATATATTACAATACAATTGCCAAGTCTAAGCTCAGACGATTAAAAATCGGTTCTGCAATTTTTGTAGAAATGCTGATCTTGTCATGTAATTTAGGAACACTTTTTTAAGAATCTGTTTTTAAAATAGGCTTAAAAATTTATATAAAAATATAATTAAAAAAACGCGCTTACTGACTTTATTCGTATGTATCAATTTTTAATCGTGCCGGACGATGCTGCTGGTCGGCGGGTTTTCTCAGGGATCACCAGTTTCCCCTGCCCTTGCATTNATTTTTAATCGTGCCGGACGATGCTGCTGGTCGGCGGGTTTTCTCAGGGATCACCAGTTTCCCCTGCCCTTGCATTCCGGCTCTGCTCCATGCTCTCCTCATTTCACCCTCGTCGGTTCTCAAGACCTTGATGTTAAGAGCCACTCAAATATCTCCACTCCACTTCACTCTCCATAAATATCAATTCATTTATTTACTTTTCACTTTACATTCGTTTGGCATTTCTTTAATTTAGACCAGCTTGGTTTATTATACTCAGATAAAAAACCCCTACAGTAAAATAACATTCATTCCACATAACCTCTGCTAAATTCTCGGCAAAATGACTCCTTAACTTTCACTTTAAATTTCAACTTTTCGAAATCGTAAAGTTAAGAGTGCTTAACTTTCTCTTTGACAGTTCCATTGTGTCAAGCTCCATAGGATACGAGGCACGTTGGAAAGCAAACGAAAAGTCAAATGCTTAAGTTTTCAATTGTCTAAGGGCCTATAATTAGGGGCACCTTCTTTTAGGGAAATGATTCCAAGACCAGTTATGCTCCAAAACACTTTGTTCAGAGGCACGTCAGTGATTGGATGATTTTAACAGCTACTCGCTTTAGCTGCATGCCCGCGAATCACGGACGTATAGTATTGGAGTAACTTAATTCTGATTGCCCCGGTCGTGTAAGAAAAAGACGAGACCAATAGCCAAAGAAGAGCAACAGATATTCACATACACAGAGGTGGCATAAGTCATGGGATAGCAATATGCAAATATACAGATGACAGTAGTATCGCGTACAAAATGTATACATATGCAGTGCATTGGTTGGACTTTCATTTGTAGTCAAGTGACTCATGTGAAAAGGTTTCTGGCGTGATTATGGCCGCACGACGGGAATTAACAGACTTTTAACGTGGAATGGTAGTTGGAACTAGACGCATGGGACATTCCATTTCGGAAATAATTAGGGAATTCGACATTCCGAGATCCACAGTGTCAAGAGTGTGCCGAGAATACCTAATTTCAGGCATAAACTCCCACCATGGTCAACGCAGTGGCCGACCGCCTGCACTTAATGGCCGAGACCAACGACGTGTGCGCAGAATGTTCAGTGTTAACAGACAAGCAACATTACGTGAAATAACCGCAGGAATCAATGTGGGACGTACGACGGACATGTCCTATAGGAGAGTGCGGCAAACATTGGCTGTACTGGGTTATGCCAGCAGAAGACCGACTCGAGTGCCTTTACTAACAGCACGACATCGCCAGCAGCGTCTCTCCTCGGCTCGTGACCATATCGGTTGGACCCTAGACGACTGGAAAACCGTGGCTTAGTCAGATGAGTCCCGATTTTAGTTGGTAAGAGCTGATGGTAGGGTTCGAGTGTGGCGCAGATCCCACGAATCCATGGACCCAAGTGGTCAACAAGGAACTGTGCAAGCTGGTGGTGGCTCTATAATGGTGTGGGCTGCTTTTATAGGAATGGACTGGGTCCTCTGGTCAAACTGAACCGATCATTGACTGGAAAGTGTTATGTTCAGCTACTTGGAGTCCACTTGCAGCTATGCATGGACTTCATGTACCCAAACAACGATGGGATTTTTATGGATCACAATGCGCCATGTCACCGGGCCACAACTGTTCGCGATTGGTTTGAAAAACATTCTGGACAATTCCAGCGAATGATTTGGCCACCAAGATCGCCCGACATGAATCCCATTGAATATTTATGGGACATAATCGAGAAGTCAGTTCGTGCACAAACTCCTGCACCGGCAGCAGTTTCGCAATTATGGACGTCTATAGAGGCAGCGTGGCTCAATATTTCTGCCGGGGACTTCCAACGACTTGTTGAGTCCATGTCACGTCGATTTGCTGCACTTCGCCAGGCAAAAGGAGGTCCGACACGATATTAGGAGGTATCCCATGACTTTTGTCGCCTCAGTGTAGGTCATTGAAGCTTAGCGTGAGTGTAAATATTTTCGCGGAAAACAGGTGGCCTTACCTATAGTCTGCTGAAGGCGCCCGCCGTTTGGAAGTTGATAGCTGGAAAAGGAAATATGCGCATGCGTAAACAGGCAGATTGATCGCATGCAGATTTCCACTGGCGACTGCGCCGAATCTCGCAACGGACACGCCCGCCAGCAACTTGCAAGGTCTCCGCTTGTGGTCACTTTCCTCTGCACGTACGAGTAAAGATGGCGACTTCCCGATGAAATATTCCGTGCCGAGGTTGTGTCCAAACCTCTGGCGTTTCCTAATATTTTTCTGAACGGATGACACATTCCAAGCTTGTTGCAGGCGAATCGTTAAGGGCGGGCAAAATTGGCATCATTGTTTTTTCTCAAGTATAATAGCAACGGTGTGGTGAGACTGAATTCGAATTTTGATAGGATCTCCATTGCCTACAATGATATGGATGAGAAACACGTATGCAATAATATAGTGATAATATAAATAAGCTAATTTATGGGACAAGAGACAAGGATCCAGTTAGACAACGAGCGACACAAAAACGAGGACAACACAACTATGACAGTACGAAAACAGCAAAACCACAAGCCAAACACACACTGTAGTAAGTCAAACAAAAATGCATATAAAAGCATCAAAAAATTACAATGATCCAGTCTGACAATAAACGAAACAAAAAAAACATTAAAGACAGCATAAATATGCCTAGACAGCAATAGAAAAATGTACATACAAAGCACAAAACAGCAAAAATGTTAACATCGTTGTCTCTTGTTCCATTTGGCTATGTGCTTATTTATATTATGACCTTTTTAATGCATTTATTCTTCGTTTTATAGTTACTTTTTCGTAGTCATTGTAGGCAACGGAGATCCAATCAAAATTCTAATTCGGTTTTATTTGCGTTATTATTTGGCGGCACGCTCGTATTCATCACCCTATATACATTCGAGTCGATGCCATAGGCGTTGCCCCTGTACTTTGCATCCAGTAGGAGCGTTGCTTCTCTCCCCCGACCACCCTCAAGGAGTGGAGTCCGGGGAGATTTGGGCGGCTCTTAGCATCGAGAATCTCGAAAGACGATGCGGCTGAAGCGAGGTAAGTATGGAGCAGCGCTGGAATGCAAAATCGGGGGAACGGGAGATCCCCGAGAAAACCTGCCAGCCAGCTTCGTCCGGCACGATTCTCACATGCGAAAATCCCCAGGAGTGATACCGCTGGGAATCAAGATCGGTTCGCCGAGGTGGGAGGCGAGCAGTCTAACCACTACTCCACCGCGGGAGCTCCTCCTTCTCGGGTGGACTGCCGTTAGTTCAGTTTCCATAAAGCATTACTTATGGCGAAATACTCGACTCACTCGTTCTGTAATATTGTGTTTTAATGTGTTAAATATTTTTTTTGTAAAACTTTTAATATGTGATTCGTAATGTTTAGTTTTAGGACGCTTTCAATACTTTACATTGCCTTTGCAAGCAAAATATCAATAGTGTTTTCTCTCAAATATTTGTAACTCGTGTTGTTTGAGGGGCCGCGGTGGTGTAGCGGTCAGACTACTCGCCTCCGAACTCCACGAACCGGGTTCGATTCCCGGCGGGGTCGCTTCCGGACTTTAGCATGAGGGAATCGTGCCTGACCATGCCGCTGCTCGGCAGGTTTTCTCGGGGATCTCCCGTCCACACTGCTTTTGCATTCCGGCGCTGCTCCATACTCACCTCTCTTCAGCCTCATCGGCTCTCAAGACCTCGATGTTAAGAGCAGCCCAAATATCTCCACTCGTGTTGTTTGAAACCTTGGCACACATGAAAATAAGTGTTGCATCCATGCACAACTTCACATACAAACATACAACCAACATTAAAAGGGAAAATAGAGTGGTAAGGTTAATCCTTTGAGGAGTATGCACGTATCTACTAGGGCNGTGGTAAGGTTAATCCTTTGAGGAGTATGCACGTATCTATTAGGGCTAGGGCCACTGACTTTTCGCGTAAAAATCGGAGCACACAGTAGACTTCAATACTACATACACACCTCAGCTGTTGTTATACCTCCATTGGCTGCTGGTGCAATGTCCGTCTTTGACCAAGCCACTCAGGACTAAGTAACTCCGACACTAAACCTTCGTGATTCGTTCGCAAAAGGTTAACACGGTCCAGAACATTTTTTAGCCAATCAAAGAAGCTGGACGACCCTACAGAGCTTTGGACTTTATCTTGTCCCGAAATCTTTTCACGAAATGTCACTGCCCCTAACTAGGGGCTATGTTTATGTGGACATTTATTTTCCCTTGGAGACAAATTTAACACTTTTACTGTTTTACTGATTCTCTGGACTATATAGGAATATAAATAAAAAAATTGCAACAAGTCAACATTTTCATTCGTAAGAATAAAGCTGTTCTTTTAATAATTTCTGAAATTAAAGCGAAGGATTGTAAAACATGTTAACTCCGTCGCGACATATTAATTGGCACACAGTCAACGCGCGACTTCATTGGCCCACGGCCAGCCAATAATAAACGTTGCTGCGCACAGTAGGCGTGCCCGGTGTAGCCAGAACCAATAGAACGACGGCAAGTGGAAAAACAGAGACAAACACAACTGATATAGCTGCGGTGGAGAATATAAGCAGCTCAATTCGATCTTGTTCCCAGTACCGATAAATTTGTGAAGTCCTTAAANGGAAACAAAGAGTCGGCGCCTATATTCGATGTTGTTTGTTGACTTATGCAAAATTTAGGACCCATATTCCCCTTTGACTTGGTAGGACGTCATTGGGCGATCTTGTCTTTACTTGTTTCCGATTGGTTTGAGTGGCATTCCACACCAACTGTAGTTCAACGAATGAAAGCAACACAAACGCGCATGCGTTAGATAATGACCCTAATCTCCACGAATCACGCACACTCAGTGTCGGAGCATTGGCAGGGATGTGCGAAATTTGCGTTATAATTTGGCATTAACTGAACTTCGTATGACCGTATGCAGTGCAGCATATGTCGTTTCTCCGTCGGCTGCTGCATACATGTGAAATCGCTCCCTTCTTGAGTGACCTGCCCGTGATTGGGTCACACAATTGTGAAGAGCTCGTTGATTGGCGCACCGTTACACGGGGCGTGTCAAATAAAGTATGGTCCAATTATAAACGTATTGCAAAGGTACGCGGGTCTCAAGTTTAACCTGTCCCCAAATAAGAACGCGAATTTTGTACGTCTCTACTCATTGAGTCAGTCAAACAAGTGTGTGTGTGTGTGTGTGTGTGTGTATATATATATGTATATATATAACCTCACATGTTCTACAGCCACAAGGAAGAAATATGTGCATAGGACGTTGAAACCTAACATGCTGTCCGACGTCTTCGTGATAATTCACCGCCTTTACATACGAGACGTGTGAAGTGGCGGCCGACATTTGAAACAAGCTCCGTGCTATTGATGTCTTCCACCATCTCCTTTTTTTCCATATTTTTTTTAAAGTGTGTGGTTAAGTAGAGATCATCCCCCCTCCCCTTCCCGTGCCGAAAATATGAGACTAAGTGGACTAGAATGTATTAATCGACGAATATTTTGTAAGAAATTTCGCACGTCCAGCTGTTTTTACGGTACGTCCGATAGTTTTACCTTTACAAAAACAGTATTTATTTTATTGAATTTCTGCTCATATAACTGGTTTATTTTGCAAATTTACGTTTATTCCATGTTATTATTCTAAGAAAAACCTACCTTGCGACACAATTTTGCCCATACCATGTTACAATATTCATTCTTTATTTCGCTGGGATCAGACGAAACTGGCAGTGTAGTCATAGAGATAAAACCCGATGTCATCCTAAAAACTGAGTGGCTTATGAGAAACTGGAAATGGTATTTGGAACAGTATGTATATGTCAGATGTCGGCACTGATGACAGCAATTTTCATACTCTGTCACAAAATGCAATACTCGTTTACACATCGAAGATGCCGTAGAACTGAAAATTATCAGAACTCACGCCACGCAGTTTTTCTTCCAAAGATATAAGAGTATGCAGGGTAGTAAAANGTAGAACTGAAAATTATCAGAACTCACGCCACGCAGTTTTTCTTCCAAAGATATAAGAGTATGCAGGGTAGTAAAAGTTTATTAATTGATAATTCGCGAGTTCAGTGACCTGCAGGCTAGACTCTACAGTTTTATGTACAAATATGCCGATATTAACTTCGCATCGGTTGTCTGCTGTCACAGTGGAAGGCGACGATTGGGCCAGCGTTCTCCAGGAGGTGTCAAACGCCGTGTGAACCAATGGCTAAAGTTGTATAAACACACGTGTTTTGAATTCTAGCTTGTCTCGAAATGAATCCGCGAATTCTTCAGTTCTCTATTAATTGATATGCAAAGGAAATTAGTGAATTTTAAATGCAAATCAGAATTTGAACATTATTTTTAATTAACATTTATAGGAGCTATAGAAACATGGTTTTTTTTGTAAGCTTGGCAATTAATACTCTTCAGGCTTTTCTCAAGATATGCAGCAGCAGTAATCAATGAACAATTAATTTGCTGGAAGTTGTGTAATTCTGTTGATTTGTTAGTTATAATCTGTTTATTTTAGGGTTATTAACTGTATACTACTTTTGTTCTACCAGTAAACCTAATGGTTTAAAATTTTCTAAAAGCTGCTTTCCATAGAACATTTTTACAAAGTGCAGTATTCATGTAAATTAAAAGTAGATAATATAAACCTACAAGCACTGCACCGATAAGTAAATACTGGTCAAGATCTCCACTAATTATAGACGTTCGTTTCATTCCAAAACATAAGCTACAGTTTGGGTTTGATACTTCAGAACTAAAAGTCTGATAGCGATATCAGTACAGGCTGGATTTGTTGGAGTTGTACAAAAAAATTGAGATGAGTTTTCCAGTTTATGTAACCGAAATGGAAACTTTTGAAGACCCACGTCAATTCACGGTTTCGGCTGTTAGAAACAGAAAATATCTAATGAACGCTGTAGACTAGGCGGCACGTGTGTAGTTATCACAACCAATGGACTGTAGGCTTCGTGCTCGGCTGTAGCAATATGAAACATTACAGCCTGGACTAGTAGCACGTTCCAAGGTTTACCAATCATTTATACGCACGCATACGATGCTTGGGTACTGAGCATCGTCGGTGTAACTTCCCTGTTCGTTATGTAAACAATCGTGGACGTTGGGACTGAATGGACCAAAGTCGCGGGCAGATGCAAAACATAGTACGCGTTTTTATCTCATCACTAGAGACCTGAAGAATTCGCGGATTCATTATTAGACAAGCTATAATTCAATACACCTGCGTTTATGTAACTTAAGCCATTGGTCCACGCGGTGTTTGACACCTCCTGGAGAACGGTGTCCAATTGTCTCCTTCCACTGTGACAGCAGACAACCAATATGTAGTTAATATCGGCATATTTGTTCATAAGACTGTTTAGTCTAGCCTGCAGGTCATTGAACTCGCGAATTTCTCAGGTCTCTACTCATCGCTCATCAAACGCAAACGGATAACATTGTCGTAATAATCAGTAACGGATCAAAATATTTAATATCTAGAAAATTTCTCTGTTAACAATATTTTATGTGCAAGAATTAATAAGAAATAAGTGCATGCACAGTATGACAGTTTGTAAAATGACAACATTTATCTTAAACGATGACGTACATGAACTTTGTAAACTGTGAATTGTGAATATGATTGGATGAGGCGAGTGTAATTTGGAATCGAAAGTAACTTGTGTATTGCCGCAACGAAATAAACTTACGTTCTCTGTCTTCTTTGTAATTCTTGCTTTTAATAATAATATTCACTTAAAAGTAAATAACTGTTAACTAATAATACTTAGCAATACTATTTGAACTCTTGCATATGCGGTATTAGATAAGTGTAATGGAGATAAGAGAAAGCAGAAAGTAGGGAAGTACCTGCCGCTCTCGTATAAGGTTGATTTCGTCATGGTTTGAAAATATAAGTGATTTGCCAGTAAAATGTTGAAATTATTTGAGTGAATGGTTTTTGAGCGACGGGGAGTTTAGTTGGAACGTTCTCGGCCGCGCAAAGCGAGCGCGCAGANTTATTTGAGTGAATGGTTTTTGAGCGACGGGGAGTTTAGTTGGAACGTTCTCGGCCGCGCAAAGCGAGCGCGCAGAGGTAATGTGTTTCCTGCGCCGCGCGGAAGCCGAGGCAACGCGGGTGAGGCGCAGATAAGGGCGAGATTCCCGTGTTTCGCTGCGGCCCCGGCCAGCGCGAGCGACTAGTTGGAGGAGCGGCAGACGTGCTCAGCCGCAGTCAAGTCACATTGCATTGTTAAAGGAAAATAACACCAATTTTGAGCCAATAACACTTCATATTTTAAACTTTCATTAAATAAAATATTCGGTAAAATGTATGACAATTTGGCCAGTGCAAGAGCCCCAGAACACGGCCTCACACACCGCTACTCACCACAAAATGTTTGTATTTGAAAGTGATTGCCCTTCCTACGGTCAGCCAATCACACGCAACCAGAAATATTTACTCTTTCAGGTCCTACTGAATTTACGGTTTGAGGTGCTGCAAATAAGACATTTTGTGATGTGAGCTGTACTTAAACATTTTCAACACTGGAAGAAATTATGTACTCGAATCACCACTTACAACATGCTCGAAGCGAATGTTTATGTTTACCTGCGAAGAGGACGACGTTTCATTGTCTGTAGCACTTTGCTCGTGTCACGTCTTTATTTCAATTGGCCACTCTGAACTCGCCGTCTGAAAAGAAGGATGTCTCTCAAGGCTGTTCAACGGTGAGAATTTGGTATAGGTAGGGTCAGTGACATTTCGCGAAAAGATTTCGCGACAAGATACAGTCCAAAGCACTGTAGGGTCATCCAGCTTCTTTGATTGGCTAAAAAAATTTCTGGCCCGTGTTAACCGTTTGCGCGCGAATCACGATGGTTGAGAGTCGGAGTTACTTAGTCCTGAGTGGCTTGGTCAAAGACGGACACGGCACCAGCAGCCAATGGAGGTATAAAAACAGCTGAGGTGTGTATATAGTATTGGAGTCTACTGTGTGCTCCGATTTTTACGCGAAAAGTCAGTAGCCCTAGGTATAGGGAAATACATGTTAAAAGAAATGCGGTTTTCTGAAGTCAATTTTGAAGATATAAACTTGAAATAAAACAAAAGTGTGAGAAACGATTCTCTAAATCTTCCTACCGAGGCAAATATAACAATTAGTTTTTTAATAATTTTTTATTTACTTATTAAGTTTACTGATTTTTCCAGTAATGTTAGAAAATGAGCGAGTGAAGATATTTGGGCGGCTCTTAACAGCGAGGTCTTGAGATCCGATGAGGATGATTGAGGTGAGTATGGAGCGGCGCCGGAATGAAGTGGCGGGGGAAACAGGAGATCCCCGAGAAAACCCGCCGACCAGCGGCATCGTCAGGCACGATTCCCACGTGTGAGAATCCGGAGTGATCCGGCCGGGGATTGAACCCGGTTGGATTTGGTGGGAGGCGAGCATGCTAATCGCTCAGCCACCGCGGCCCCAATATCAGAAAAGGCTTCGATATCAAAGAAGCGTTATTATTTTGTGTTCATAAAAGTCCCTGGTGGTATACATTAATTTTTAGCAGGAACATAATTTCATGAAGATATATTTCCTTATACCTAGAGACATGCAAAATTCGTGTTATTATTAAGCATCATGCTATAATTCACAGTGCTGTATGTACTGGAGCCGGTGCCGTTTCTCCATTGGCTGCTGCCTAGATGTGGAAGTCACTCTATTTACGAGTGAACTGCACGTGATTGGGGCACTTTTTTGTAAAGTGTTCATTTATTGGTGCAGAGTTACCTAGGACGTGTCAAATAACGTATTGTCCAATGACAATAATATTGCAAAGGTACAAGTATTTAAGTTTAACATGTCCTTAAATAATAACGCGAATTTTGCAGGTCTCTACCTATACCATATTCTCGCTGCTATCAAACCACGCAACAGTCTTAAAGGTCCCGCCTTCCTGGAGCTCGATCTGCGTCGCAGAGTGTTTAAAATAATGTTTTATTGACGAAACTGTAAACGTGCCCTCCTTACCTGCCAAAAGACGTCATACCCCAGACGAGGTACTTTAAAGTTACCACGCATCCTGTTAATATTATTTCGGAGCCCTTCAACATAGTTTAAAAAAATGCCTTTTCAGACTGGTGTATCTAAAAAAAACATTAGCCGGACACGAGTCAAACTACGATAGGAGCCTGTGTCGAACTTTGCTACAGACTGTTAGTCAGTAAAGACTGCTGTGTTTGACTGGGTCAGTGAGAATCATGTAACTGCGGCTGTGAACTTCTGTGATTCGTGGGCAAGCACGTAAGACGCGCGACAGTTCAAACCACACAACAGCCAAGTGTTTCAAAATACACGTTGACAGGAGCTACTTATCGCAAACATTGGGTATCCTGTATATAGAGACCTGAAAAATTCGCGAGTTCAGTGACCTGCAGGCTAGACTCTACAGTTTTATGTACAAACATGCCGATATCAACTTCACATTGGTTGTCTGCTGTCACAGTGGAAGGCGACGATTGGGCCAGCGTTCTCCAGGAGGTGTCAAACACCGTGTGGACCAATGGCTAAAGTTATACAAGCACACGTGTTCTGAATTCTAGTTTGTCTCAAAATGAATCCGCGAATCTTCAGGTATCTACCTATATATTAACACTTTCAGCCGTGTTGGTCTGTGCACTGGACGTAGCACGGGGAGAGTATTTGTACACAGCAGAAAACTACTTCCAAAAAAAGAGGACCCTCTCTCGACCGGAGACATCATTCACTGAGAAAAAGGTTCAACTGAAAAAGCTCTCCAATAAATGTGGTCGTGAGCAATATATGCATTGATTGAAAAAATATATAACAAAATGTTTCATACATTAAAATGTTCAGTAATTGTACGAGGAAGTGGCAGCCTCTTCGTTTGGTGCTATTGTAACAGACTTTAAGAAAGACTTGCTATCGTTGCTTAAGTAGCTCAGTAGAGTACCCAACTTCTGGTTCGAGAGGTTGTGGGTTAAAATTTCCATCCCTCCATGAGTATTTTTTCTTTTTATAAATGTTATCAAGTGTCATGTGAAAGTGTAAAATTTACATAATTTAACTTTTATAAACCGATTTTGCATTAAAAACACTTTTTCAATAGATTTTACTGTATTTATTTTTAGATTAGGGTATTTTTCAATTGATAAATAAAATAAATTTAAATAAAATCATTTTAATTATTTACAAATTAATTAATTCCTATATGTGTGATCGTTTTACGATTGTTTTGACCTGGTCAGATGCCCTATCTGTCCATGGATGCTCGCAAACTCAGTTCCAGTTACCAAAATAAAATAATAAAAATTATATTATATTTTTTAAATACATATTTTTAGAATTTTGATAATAAATTTTTTTTAAGAAATATGAATAAAAAAAAATATTATTCTGAAATAATAATGACAACAAACTAACATTAAAAATATATATAATTGTTTCCTCATACTCATAATATGCTTGTTTTAAACCCTTGTCCCAGTGCATGCCGACACAAGGTTTGGCAGTTTGATACTACCCTACTCCAGATTATATGTTGAGCTCCGAAATAAAAAAGCACCACCCCTAGCAGTCAACTCTAGAACCAACATGGCGGCCGAGCGAGAGAGACACCAGCGCCCCTGGAAGGCTTTGAAGGAACTACTGGAAACAATATGGCGGACGGTAGCTGTCACGCCTACTAAGACGGCGGAATGCACCAACAACATGGTTTCTGGCCGCACCTACCAAGATGGCGGACGGTGGCTTGACGCCTACCAAGATGGCGGTTTTGACGTTATCCAACATGGCGGACGGTGCCACAGCCCTCAGCCTTTGTACCCGAACGAAGATAACCCTACCACTCACGCGGACCCATTCTACGATAACTATTTCACTTAAAACAGGTTAATATAGCAATGAGTGACGTGCTCTTGCAATTGAATTTGCGGCCAAAGTTCCAGTGTAAGAATTTTGATAAAATTGTAAGTTAAAACAGTTTGTAGTTAAACCACAATAATGGCCCAGGCGAACAGAAAGTTATATTTTAAAGTAATTAAAACATTAAAGCATGACATTCCCGCCACTTAAGCTGGAATCAAACTTCGTGTTAAAATATTTGTTTATTAGTGTGCCATGAAAATTTTGTTTTAAAATCCTCAGCATTATACTTTTAAAAGGTGTTGAAAGTGGTTTCTTAACTTAAGTTTTTTAAGTCATGAATGATTAAACGATAGATTTTTTAAGCACTGGTAGGAATAAAAGTTTTGTGGCAAACAAGAATAATATAATTTAAACAAAATGTTCGATTCCAGCGGGTGGCCGCCAAACCTTAGTAGAAGTTATCATTAGGGACACCCGATTTTCACGGAAAGATTTTACGGCCAGTTGTATTTCATAACCGTTTAGATCATATCTACTCTCGTGATTGTATGATCTGCGTGTTATGCGTATTAGATATCCGCTCGCGAATCACAGATTTGCAGTATCAGAGGAACTTAATTCTGGTTGGTCACTCGAGTAAGAAATGTCTTCTGACGAAGACAAGCGGCCAATAAGGAAATGAAAACTAATGATAAGCAGATAGGATATTAAAATCTATCTTGCGTGGAAATCTTTTCGCAAAAATCAGATGTCCTTGCCAGTACTGAGAAAACTAAGGAACATCAATCCCGTGTAGTATTTTCTCGTAACTTTGCGAGCAAATGTTTTGCCAGAGGGATGTATTCTTTCAGCGTGATTTCTTGTGCCTCTAAAAAAAGTGCACATCTTCCTCGCAAGAAGTAGTTCGAAGGAAAGCATCACCTTGGCAGAGTATTCGTCCACAAAGTTGGAAACACTTGTTGCCTGGGATTACACGTTCTTGAATTTTCTATACTGGCTGCCAGAAACATGCAAATTTCAATTCTCGTGTTCAGTATTAATTCACACTCCACGCGCCTTCTTAAGTGAAACCACTCACTGTAGTCCATTCACGGTTACTTCACACTTTTCTGAAGCCCTGCTAACGTTCTACTTCCAGGATATTCCTCCGCCTCGTGTAATCAAAGCTTAGCAGAGTTCAGAAAATTACACTAGAGGGACAACGCACCGAATTCGTGCGCGCACTTGTGTAATAATATTTTGTATGACATATATTTCTTACTTGGCATAACCAACACACTGTTTATACACTGAAGAGCCAAAAAAACTGGTACACCTGCCTAATATCGTGTAGGGCCCCCCGAGCACGCAGAAGTGCCGCAAGATGACGTGGCATGGACTCGACTAATGTTTGAAGGTATTCAGAAGGCAATTCACACCATGAATCCTGCAGGGCAGTCCACAAATTCAATCTGCGCCAATTTGAGAAAGGGTTGCACGTCTGTCACGTTTAATTATTCTCGTCAATCGTCATTAGTCCTGTTCTTTCACGATCTTTTTCCGGCCGCAGCGATGTCGAAGATGTGATGTTTTACTGGATTCCCGTTATTCACGGTACACTCGTGAAATGGTCGTACGCGAAAATCCAAATGTTAACGCTACCTCGGAGATGCTATGTCCCATCTCTCGTGCGCCGACTATAACACCACGTTCAAACTCACTTGAATCTTGATAACCTGCCATTGTAGCAGCAGTAACCGATCTAGCTGCCGACCGCATCGCGTTACTCTGATTGGTTCCATACCTCTGTTATTTGTATACGCACGCCTATGCCAGTTTTTTTGGCTCTTCAGTGTATTATGATTTGTTAGTAAATTATAAACAAATATCTAATTTAACCAAAACGTAGGTACGTTTACGTTAACATAAGAATAAAACGCTTGTGATGCACAGCATATTTAGGAAACTACCACACACGTCATAAGTGTAATGATTTTTCGAAGATTTGATTCAAGAAGTGTGAAGAAACCGCTAATAGACTATTGAGTATGTGAGGCCCGTGCATACATGACGCTTGAACAGTGTAGAATAGTGTTTGAAATGCACATTTTTACACAAAACTAATAAACTTGCGTCCAGTGTGCTGAGCTAGGAAAAGAACACACGCTCGAGACGAGGTACAAAGTCTACATTCAGGACACCACGCACATTACAAACACTATTTCCGAGCTCTCCAACATGGCTGGCAACTGTCTTTTCGCACTGCCATGTCGCAGAATGTACTGGTCGGATGCACTAACATCTAGTGTAGAGATATGTCTCGAACTTTGAAACAGACTTTGCACTAGTACAATGATACGGTCACTGCTTCAAGTCCCGTGGTTGCGGCGGTACTACGGGAACACTGAAGGCAATGACAGAACATCGATGTGCATGCTGTGGGTTGGAGTCACCATTGCAGCTCCCTCGTTGATGTGCATCAAATGGGCAAAACAGCTCCAGGTACACAGGTCTCTATTCGCGGTATCTTCTCACTTTCTGAATCAAACCTTTTAAAAATGGCGTGCTTCGTTGTTTCCTGAATATGCCATGCATCACAAGAATTTTATACTTCTGTTAACATAAAAGTACCTTTTAATTTCTTAAATTTAACTTTTACTTGTATTTTATAGATACATTATATAATTTCATTTGTAATTATTATTAATGAAAATAGAAAGAAAATGGAAGTGTTGGTAACGCCTAATAAGAAATAGTTCCTAAGCAAAATATTATTACACTGAGTGCGCGTGAATGTGGTGCGTTGCCCCTTTGGTGTAATTTTATATATTCGGTTAAGCTTTGTTCGCGTGTTGTGGAGGAATATTCCGGAAATAGAACTTAAGCAGGGTGTTAGAAAAGGTGGAGGTAACAGTGAATAAACTATACCGCTGGTTTTTTTCATTGTGTAAACCACTTCCTGTACCACCAACCCCCAATTATTTTTCCCCCCTTTCACAATTTCAAACTGTTCCAGTGCAGTTGTACACAAACAAAGTGTTTCGAATTCGGATTTTGATTGGATCTCCATTGCCTACATTGGCTATGAAAAAAGTAACTAATGCTGACGTGCTGCTGTTGTCTAGCTACATGTATGATGTCTTTGTTCAATTTTTTTTACGTTCATTGTCAGAATGGATCATTATAAATTTTTGATCCTTTTACGTGTCTATTTATTTGAACACTGCAGTGTGTGTTTCGCTTATGGTTTTGCTGTTTTCGTATTGTCATATTTGCGCTGTCTTCTTTCGCAACTGCGTGGATCTTTGTCTAATTGCATCGTTGTCTCGTGTTCCACACATACATGCTTAATTAAATTATCACTTTTTGTTTTTTGCATTTGTGTTTCTCAACCACACATTGTCTTCTTCGGTTTTTTTGTTACTTTTTTTTTGTCGTCGTTGCAGGAAATAGAGATCCAATCAAAATCCGAATTCAGTTTCGCCACGCCATTGTCATTGCACTTCAGGAACAATACGAAGTGTTTTGCTTGGGAAAACGCCCCCCACCCCCCTTGCAGTTCGATCTCGTTTTGCAGAGGTGGTGTAGTGCGGTGCGCGGGGACGTCGGGCAAAGCGACGACGTGTCGGTGAGAAAGGCGTAGCGGGGCGGGGCGGGCTGGTAAGCAACGACGGCGGCTCGCGCGTGGAGAAACCGGACGAGNGCTGCAACGCTCCACTCTCACTTTCTACCGGGCAAGGTTGAGCTCGGCCGGGGCCCGGGTGTTGTGCAAGAGCGGGCTTGCGTCGACAGCGCCGCCGCGGCCGGAGGACAGCCGGGCGGCGGGCCGCTCCCTCGACCCCCGGCGTCTCGCCCGCCGTCATGCCTAGCGACACCCTGCTTGTGCCCAGGCTAGGCTTCAACTTCCACACGCACGCTTGCGAGTTCCCTTCAGCTACACACCGCGTGTCAGCGCTACAAGACATTTCCTAATCGGAATAAAGACGCTGAACGTCCGCGTTTCTGTGTGCAGACGCTTCGTGCGTTCGGTCACGGTGTCCGCGATCTAGGACGTGTGGCACGTGAAGGAAATGTATTGATAGTGCTGTGCGCAGCGAGGAATCGGTACCCGATGCCTTGGAAGTCTCCTCGACGGGTGTCTGATTTGTGAAAGTTACCATAACCTCTCGTTTGTGATTGGCTGATGGTACCGTCTTCGAGCACTCGGCGCGTTGTTCGCTGGTTGCAAAACACAAACTTAGCAAACAGTACAGCACGCATTAAAATATTGCACGATTGCAACACTTCGGTTTACAAATTAATGTTTGACCGAACGAGTCAACGGTTCGCATGCGAGTTAAAATCACCCAACAATGATGTTGGTTCCCAACTTACGTATTTTGGAGCTCAACGAGTCGTGGAATATTTCGCGGAAAACAGCTGGCCCTAATTATCGGTAGGGCCAGCTGTTATTTGCGAAAATATTTACGCAGAGGGCAGACTGCAGTATCCCATATGCACAGTCGCTGCCTTCCTTGGTCATTTTGGCCGCTTGTCTCTGTATAAAGAGCGGCTGTTACACGAGTGAGCCAATCAGGATTAAGTTTCCCCGATACTGACCGTCCGTGATTCGCGGGCAGACAGATAAGACACGTAACAAATGAAATGATTCGACCACGAAAGCGGTTCAGAACTAAAGTGTTTCGGAACACAACTTGTCTTAAAATCTTTTCGCGAAAAACAGGAGCCGCAGTAATAGCTTATCGGTTATAGACGAGCTGCAATGTTATGTCTCCGTGAAATTAAGTGCCTACAGCAAGGACGACACGAAATGTCGCGCTACGCACAGAAAATCTGTGCGTGGTCGTCTGTGTCTGCGTGTATTTTCCAGTCAGTACTTGCCGTATGAAGTAGCCATCAAGTTTCGTTGTTACAATTTGCACGTGGGAACGATTTGTCTTTGTAATCATAATTAGGGGGGTGCGAAATTCGCGTTATTATTTTGCAACATGCTAGAGTTTAATGCCATGTACCTACCTTAGTGCAGTCCATAATTTCGTTGGCTACTGGCAACTATTTGATGTTATTTACCTGAGTGTCCGCTTCGTTGGAGATTGGTTTCTCAACAGTTGAGCCTTCACTAGTGGCCAAAAGCGACTTTGGGGCGTGCCACACAAGTTTTCTGCCAATAGTAGAAGTCAAGCTAGCGTACAACACCTTGGATTTTTGTCTGCAGTCACAAAATTAAGCGAATTTGGCATGTCTCTAATCATAATACACTATTACTAGGGGCAGTGATATTTCGCGAAAATATTTCGAGACAAGATACAGTCCAAAGCACTGTAGGGTCGTCCAGCTTCTTTGATTGGCTCTGTCCCGTGTTAACCGTTTGCGCACGAATCACGAAGGTTCAATGTTGGAGTTACTTAGTCCTGAGTGGCTTGGTCAAAGACGGACGCGGCACCAGCAGCCAATGAATGTATAACAACAGCTGAGGTGTGTATATAGTATTGAAGTCTACTGTGTGCTCCGATTTTTACGTGAAAAGTCACTGGGCCTAACTATTACTACGGACCTGCAAAATTCGCATTATTAATTATATCAAGCTAAAATTCACGGTGCTGTATATATTCGAGCCGGCATCGTTTCCCCATTGACTGCTTCCTAGATGTTAAGTCCCGCCCTTCCTGACTGAACTGCACGGGAATGAGGCACGCGATTGTGAAGTGTTCATTTATTGGAGCAGATTTACCCGGGGTGTGCCCAATAAAGTATGGTCCAATGCCAGACATATTGCAATGTTACAAGTGTTTTGAGTTTAACATGTCCCAAAATAATAACGCCAATTTTGTAGTTATATACCAATTTAGTATCTCACGTGACTGCTGCTTAGATGTTAAGTCACTCCCTTTCCGAGTGAACTGCGCATGATAGGGCACACAACTGTGAAGTGTTCATTCAATTGGCGCAGAGTTACCCGGGGCGTGTCAAATAAAGAATGGCTCAATGACAAACATATTGGAAAGGAAGAACGCGAATTTTGGAGGTCTCTAACTATTATTCTTCAGGGAGGGAAATCGCTTTTCCTGTCAGGGAAATAATTTTTCTTAAATGAGCCAGGAAAAATATTTTTGAGAGGGGAAATTCCCTGGCATCCGCCCCCTCCCCTCCTCCTGACAAAATTTTTTTTCCGGAAATTGGTTCATATTTGCCCAAAATTTGCTTTGCGTCAACAAATCGAGAGTTGCAGCGAAGAAAGGTTTTTAGAGTGCGTGTTCAAAAAGATCTTGCTCGGCGGAAACAACTGCTCGGCAAGTCACAGTCACTCTTGCACTCACAGGGGCCGCAGTGGCGTAGTAGTCAGTCTACTCGCCCGAAGGGGTCGCTCCCATATGTTCACATATGGGAATCGTCCCCGACGATGGCGCTGGTCGTCGGGTTTTCTCAGCGACCTCCCGTTTCCTCCACCCTTTCATTCCGGCACTGCTCCATTCTCACCGTCCTCCACTCCTGCACTCAAGAGTAGACAAGTACACAGAGACGAAATGAGTGAGTGAGTAGAGAGATTCGCCATGCTCTTAACATCGAGGTCTTGATAAGCCGACGAGGGTGAAGCGAGGTGAGTATGGGGCAACGCTGGAATGCAAAAGCGGGAGAAACAGGAGTTCCCCGAGAAAACCGGCCAACCAGCGGCATCGTCTGGCACGATTCCCACATGCGAAAATCCGGGTGGTGGAATCGAATCCGGTTCGCCTTGGTGGGAGGCGAGTAGTCTAACCACTACACCACCGCGGCCCCCACGGAGACGAAATGGCGTGGTGGTTCCTTTGAAGTGGGCGTACCAGTTCTCTTATTGGCTGTGCGACTCTCTGGGAACGGGCCTTCTGTCCCAATGGGCTACTGCACGCTGCGAAATGTTCCCTATTGGCTGGACTGTCATCTGGTGAGGAGGTTACCAGGCGCCGATTGGCGAACGGCGTTACAGCATTTTACTGGCCAACGACGCCATTTTGTTGGCATGTGCCACTGGAGTTCGAGGTATAAGCGTCTTTTTTCGCCTCTGTGTTTATGAGTGCTCTGTACTGCAGCTGTATCTTTGTCTGAGTGAAGCGGCAGCTACGCCTGTCTCTCTTGGGAAGAAGACGTTAACGTGAGCAAATTAGTCGAAAGCCGTTAAACACCGTTTTACAGCTCCGCAGCGGCGGCAAATAAAAAGTCCGAATTGAGGAAAGTCGGCTAATGTGTCCATCGTGTCCTCACGTGCTATCTCAAGTATGCTGGTTCACATATGACATGCTGCAAAATTGTAATATCATAGTCGGTGTTGTACAATATCATAAGTTAGATCCAATACAGAGAGCGTTTTTTTTCCTGGTTAAGGGCCTCGCCTGCCTGTAGCGTTTTTCTCCTTTTTTGGGCGAGAAGCGCGAGAGCTATAAGGGTCACACTGGCACGCGCTACAAGAGCGTTATCACCGCTATGCGCAGGGCTCTGGCCTGGCGTGCAGTGTTCTCGTGGTGCTGCGTCTACCTTTGGCACTTTCAGCGGTGACCCTATAATTTTACTGATGAAAAGTCTGTAGCGAAGTTCAACACAGGCTCCTATCGTAGTTTGGCTCGTGTGCGGCTAGTAAGTTTTAAGATACGGCAGTCTGATAAAGCCGTTTATAACTATATTGGAGGGCTCCAACATAACATTTACAGCATGCGTAAGTACCGTTCCTTCCTCGTCTGGGGTATGATATCTTTTCGTAGGTAAACACACTCTGCAACGCAGATCAAGCACCAGGAAGGCGGAACACTCAATGCCATTGGCTGCTGCTAGCAGACCAAAAATTTTTATTGGTTGCCGCAGTTGTCATATCCCAATATAAATTATTTTTATAGGTTACATCGTGTAAGTTGTTGCAAGTAATTCTGATGTTCTTGCCAGACCAAAAATATCATCTTTTGCAACGCCTGCAACTAAATATTAATTGTGTATGCTGAGGGGTTAATTTTAACCCGTTCGGGGGTCACACATTTATTTCCAAGCTGGAGTGTTGCAATCACTTAATTAGTTTGGTATACGCTGTACTAGCCTTGAAACCAGCGAACGACGCGCTGTGTACTTGACGACATTGGCGCTAACCATTCATGTCGAAGAGGTGTTGAAAATTACACAAACCAGATCAATCACAAGAAAGGACTGGGCACTGGTGACTTGCTGAGTACAGTTCTGGTCAGTAATTTTATTCGCCTGCCGCGTTTTTTTTCTTTTTCCTAACGTATGGTCCATTCGGTATAAGAAGGCCACTTTCTGACAGTCAGTGAGTGGCAATTTACGTATACGAAACAAACAAAGTGCCATTTACAAAATCCTGTATCAGCTGATGCATGAACTAACAAAAGTTAAAATTAAGTTGGCTATTCTGAGTGCACTCTCGATGCACATCAGAAAAGCAGAAAATACGTGGATAAGAAAGAGTTCTTAGATTTATTAATACATTTTATTTTACAAGGTCTTCAAACAATGGTTGATAGTGTTAAAAACAAAACTTCGTGATAATATAGTTATGTATAGGTGTTCAAAATGAAATGTACAATAGAACATACGACGTGGAAAAGTTTTCTGAAGTTGTACTAACTTCAGAAAGCTTTTTCACGTCGTATCGTCCCTCTCCAACCACGCTTTTAACACATCCTTGATATTAATTCCAAAAGCATACAGAAATATTGCATAATATCGTTGAATTATTTTTTCTAATAATTTAACGAAACGAAACGGATTTGAAATATATTTCGAGTCCGTAATATAAGAACAATCAACTTTATAAAAACATGATATCTGTTATCCAAAAACAGCGGCTCAAACTTCGCAGTGACGTGCTGTGCGCGCCATCTCTCGGATATTATGCGAGGTTATACCAGCCAGAAATGAATCACTTTCCTGCGCAAAATATAACGAATTTACAAACAGATGCCAATAATTATATTTTTCCATGAGCTCTGCATAATTTTTAAAGTAACATATATTTCATGTACAACGATTTGGAGTACAAGTAATTTATATTCGGCTGGTAATCGTTCGGCTACGTAAGTTATACGCCATATTGTTCTCTTGAAACCCACCTCCTTGTTTCCATAGAAAGTGAGACACGCGTGAATAGTTTTTAAGAATTTCTAACGTTATTCCAAGTCACATATTTCCAACTTGAATATATTAGCTATAACGTCCAAAATGTGATAATAGATACAACAGACGATCTCGCAAATGTTAACCGAAATTCACTATCTCGGACAAATTAAAAAATAGTTAGCAAATATTTAATTATTTGCAACATTTTATGTTTTTACTTTTATAACCTACTTATTTTTTTAGACAGATGTCAGTCTTAAAATATCTTAAAATTTGTTTAGCATTACAGTACAATGGCAAATGGATTAGCTGACAGCGTGTTGATAAAAAATACAGGCCCGATTTGACGGACCAGCTGATGGTGGAAGGATACGTAGTCAGATGTAGTCAGATGTAAACAGTGGCGCTACTTTCGCAGACCTGTCAGAAAGTGGCCTTCTTATACAGTATGGACTATACCCTAATTCGAAGTGTTAAATGTGCGTCCAAGGTAGGGATGCCTACAAGGGGGGAGGGAATCCATGCAAGGAGGCATGCATCGCGGCAGAGAGGGATTGGGCAGCCACGCCACGTTTGGGGCCATGACTACCTCTCTAGGTGTACCTATAGTTAACATATAACTAAGAAGAGTGAGCGAGTGAAGAGATCTGGACCGTTCTTAACATCGTGGTCTTGAGAGCCGATGAGGGTGAAGTAAGGTGAGTATGAAGCAGCGCCGGAATGAAAGGGTGGGAGAAACGGGAGATCCTCTAGGAAAGGCGCCGACCAGCGGCATCGTCCGCCACGATTCCCACATGCGAAAATCCGTAGTGACCCGTGCGATAATTGAACCCGGTTCGCCTTGGTGGGAGGCGAGCAGGCTAACAGCTCAGCCATCGTGGCCCCAACTAAGAAGGGAAAGGGAAACCCAGCATAGGCACCATAGAAACCCCTTTCTACAGAAAAAAATTCAAAACAATTGAATGCATTAATAGGAAATGATACAGGAGAGAGATATAGTCTTTCTCATGTAAGTTGGCCAGATTCTGATAGTTCGACGAAAGTAGCGTCAATGTTTACTTTTCGTTTATGTGTCCTTTCCCCATCGGCTGGTACGTCAAGCGGAGGCTGTATTTTTTATCAACACACTGTCAGCTAATCCACTTGCCATTGTACTGTAATGCTCAACAAATGTTAACATAATTTAGATTGACATCTGTGTAAAACAAATTAGTAGATTATAAAAGTAAAATATAAAACCTTGCAAAAAATTAAATATTTGCTAAGTCTTTTTTAATTTGTCCGAGATAGTGAATTTGAGTTAACATTTGCGAGATGGTATTTGTAGCTATAATGACACTTTGGACGTTACAGATAATATATTCAAGTTGGAAATATGTGAAATGGAATGACGTTAGAATGGCTTAAAAACAATTCACGTGAGTCCAACTTTCTTAGAAAACAAGGAAATGGATTTCCGGGAGAACAATATGGCGTATAATTTACGTATATTAACGATTACCAGCCGAATAGAAATTACTAGTACTCAAAAGAATTGTACACGAAATATATGTTACATTAAAAATTATGCAGAGCTCATGGAAAAATAAAACTATTGGTATTTGTACATAAATATGTTAGCATGGAAGCTTTCTTCTCTGGCTGGTAATGCTTCGGGAAAGATCCTATATATGGTGCGCACGTCACGACAGAGCGAGTTGAGAGCTATTTCAATTGCTCAATATGCAGCATTATTTGAAAAGTTGACTGTTCTTCTATTACTGGCTCGGAAAGACAAGAGTTTAAAATATATTTAGTTAAATTATTTAAAAAAATTATTCAACAATAATCTGCAATATTTCTGTATACTTTTGGAATTAATATCAAGCATGTATGAAAAGCATGGCTGGAGAGGCGTGATACGACGTGAAAAAGGTTTTTGAAGTTGTGTTAAATTTGGATACGGATCGTTTTATTGTGTATTTCATTTTGAACACCTATACATTACTACATTATCACGAAGTTTGGTTTGTAACACTAACAACCATTGTTTTGTGACCTCGTAAAATAAAATGTATTAATTAATCTAGGAACTCTTTCTTATCGCGTATTTTCTGCTTGTTTAATGTGCGTCGGCAGTGCACTCAGAATAGCCAATGTAATTTTAACTTTTGTACATTCGTGCGTCAGCTGATAAAGGATTTTGTAAATTGCACTTTGTTTGTTTCGTATATGTCACTGACGGTTGTAATAAATACTGCCAAAATGCAAAGTTATGATGCAATTAATAATATTGTTTCGATGCAGCATATGAAGATAAAATAGCTACATAACCACAGAAAAAGTGTCAGTATACCTACTCCTCTTAAGGGTGTCAGATCCCAAAAAATTAACTATTTTATAATTGTTTCTCAAGATTTGACATTACAATTTTACTTATTTACTCGCATAATATATATACATATATATATTACATATGTGTGTGTGTTTGACTGGCCCAATGAGTAGAGACGTACAAAATTCGCGTTCTTAATTGGGGACAGGTTAAACTTGAAACCCGCGTATCTTTGCAATACGTTGGCACTTATTTTCAAAATGGTGGCTATATAAACTTTTCAGCTGAGTATGTTACAACTAAGAAACAAATTTCAACTTAAGCTCTTAATTTGTATGCTGGCAATATACACTATAACCATCAAATTTGTTACACGTGGCATGTCAAATAAATTATGGTCCAAAAATCAACATATTTCTACCTAATTAAAACATATCAGTTTACATGCAATTTTGTAACATAGCCCCCCCCCCTAACAAAATATAAAGTTTTTGTGTCATATATCGGGATACAATATACCGATATCTACCAAATTTGGCGAACAAGTTGTACTGTTGTAGGCCATATTAATTTATATGTTTTAAGTGTGAAAGACGCTTATTTTCAGAATGGTGGCTAAAAAAATTATTTTAGCTCAGTGTGCTATATTTACAAAACTATGTAACACATTTTAACTTAACTTTATACAATAGGAGTATCTTCATTGAATGAGCTAATACACAATCTATTTGTCCTCCATTATAAAGATCATCAATTAAAAAATTGAGGTTTTATGTGTAGAGACCTGAAAAATTCGTGAGTTCAATGACCAGCAGGCTAGACTCTGCACTTTTGTGTACAAAGATGCCGATATTAACTGCACATTTGTTGTCTTCTGTCACAGTGGAAGTGACGATTGGGCCAGTATTCTCAAGGAGGTGTCATGCACCGTGTGGACTAGTGGCGAAAGTTATATAAACACACGTGTTTTGAATTCTAGCTTGTCTCAAATGAATCCGCGAATTCTTCAGGTCTCTATTTATGTTATATATCGAGTACCAATTAACCGACTACCACCAAATTTTTCACGCAAGTATAGAGTTACAGTAGGTTATATAAACTAACATGTTTTAGGTGCGGCAGGCCTTTCTTAATGGTATTAATGTAAATAATTTATGTTACTGTTATATCTTTAAAACACTTAAACAATATTCAACCAAATTTTGTTAACTAACAGTATTCATTAGAAGCGAGTGAGTGAAGAATGAAGACATGTGGGTGGCCCTTAACATCGAGATATTGAGAGCCGATGATGGTGACTCTAGGTGAGTATGGAGCAGCGCCGGAATGCAAGGGCGGGTGAAACGGCAAATCCCCGAGAAAACCCGCTGACCAGCGGCATCATCCAGCGCGATTCCCACATGCGAAAATCCGGGAGCAACCCCACAGGTAATCGAACCCGGTTCGCCAAGGTAGGAGGCCAGTAGTGTAACCTCTATTCGTTAGAAGCATCAATTATGCATACAAAGATATTCTTTTTGCCAGCCTTTTTGCAAAATAGATCCAGGTTAGAAAATTGAACATTTGGTCACATTTCCGGAACAATTCAACTAATCTCCACCAAATATTGCACATCATTAGTGTTACAGAAGGGCATGTAAAATTACATGATTTAAGTGGGGTCAGACATTCATTTTCAAAATTGTGGCCATATAAATATTTTTAAAATACTGGTATATATATTTAAAAATTCAACCAAATTTTCTATTCTGGTATTATCTATTAGAAGCATATAATACAGAACCTCTTTTTAGGGCAATTTTTAAAGATAGCACCGTTTAATAAAATAAGGTTTTCATGCCATATCTCCGGGACCGATAAACCGACTTCCACCAAATTCTTCAAACGGAAGGCCATGTTAGCTTACGTATATTAAATGGCTCAGACACTTATTTTCTAAATGATGTCTATATAAATATTGTATGTTATAAACCTTATCATTCAAAACATTAGCGTGATTACATCCTAAGTTGATTCTCAGAATTCTACCTCCGTTATGCAGTTAATTGCTAGCTAGCATATTTTTACGAGGTTTTCTGGGTTCGAGTCCCGGGTAACGCACGTGTTTATTTGTATTTGTTGCGGTACTGTACCATGTTTCTCGTATCATCTCCAATAATATTGCCGTCAACGATACATCAACGCCTGCCAACCATCTGAGCAATTGAGAAAACGTCATTAGAAAGTATTTTCACACTTGTGGAGGAAAGTAGGCTCATTAGTAGAGACCTGAAGAATTCGAGGATTCATTTTGAGACAAGCTAGAATTCAAAACACGTGTGTTAAAATAACCTTTGTCATTGGTAGGGTCAGTGACTTTTCGCGTAAAAATCGGAGCACACAGTAGACTTCAATACTATATACACACCTCAGCTGTTGTTATACCTCCATTCGCTGCTGGACTTCGTGATTCGCGCGCAAAAGGTTAACACGGGCCAGAACATTTTTTAGCCAATCAGAGAAGCTGGGCGACCGTACAGTGCTTTGGACTGTATCTTGTCTCGAAATCTTTTCGCGAAAAATCACTGCCCCTAGCCATTGGTGCACACGGTACTTGACACCTCATGGAGCACGCTAGCCCAATCGTCGCCTGCCACTGCGACAGCAGCCAACCAATGTGCAGTTAATATCGGCGAATTTGTACACAAGACTGTAGAGTCTAGCCTGTAGCGAATGTTTCAGGTCTCTACGCATTGTTTATACCAGTAAGTTATTGTTTTATTAATACACTTAACCCAGTCAGTGACCGCGTCCACGGTCGAGGACACGTTGCACGTGAATGGTATTTATGTCTAGTATTGTATACAGATATGCACCAGTGCCCTCTCTACTTTGTGGCTAATCTGATTCGTGGAGTTCTCTGTGCCTCTCTGACATGAACAGTTAACGACGATATCATCGAGCACGCAGAACCTTGTTCATTGGCTGCAAGGCAAGTACTTAACACAAGTACAGCGCGTGCAAAAAACATTCCGAGATTGCAACAATTGAACTTAGGAACCAATGCGTGACCAAACAAATTGAGAGAACAAATTGGCAAATTAGTAGGGCCGTCTGTTTTTGCGAAAATATTTACGGACAGGCTAGACTTCAGTAGCTTACGCGCACTCTTGCTACTATTATTTCGTCATTGGCTGCGTGTAATTGCGAGGAGACATTTTCTTACCTGACTGGGCCAATCAGAATAAAGTTTCTCCAATATAGACCGTCCGTGATTCGCGGGCAGACGAAGAAGACGCGTAACAATTTAAATGAGCCAATCACCAAAGTGATTCTGAACAAAAATGTTTTGAAACACAAATTATCCTCAAATATTTTCGCAAAAAGCAGGTGGCCCTACATAAATTTTGCGTGTGGTGAAAGTATATAGACCATTCACGGTTACTTCCAACTTTTCTGAAGACTTGCTAAAGTTCTACGTCCAGGATATTCCTCGGCCTCGTGCAAAAAAAGTTTAACCAGTCTATAAAATAACACTAAGAAACAACGTAACGCATTCGTGCGCACTCAGTGTAATAGCATGTCGCATAGCAACTATTTTCTCACTAGGCGTTACCAAAACACATTTTCTCTGATTTGTTACAATTTCTGTCTCAAAAGTCAGTGGCCTAAAAATAATTCGCTAATGGGTGGAGGTCCTAATTAAATAAAAGAGTTGATTATAATTTCCTAATTCGATTTACAAGTTCTACAAACAAAATTCTCTCCACCCAACATCTCACAATAAATTGATATCACTTAACGTTTATAATTAATGACTTCAATTGCAATATTACCTCGAAGAGATTAACAAATTAAACAATTAAAAATCAGTCCCATTAGACAGCATACCAAAACATATTCAATTATTATACAAATTATATGTCCATATTTGACGGTTCCACTATTTACAATAAAATCCGTATCACATGTTATTCAGTCCCAGCACAGTTTAGTCCAGGTTCCACCAGTCCTAGATCTTCTAGAGTTCTCCGAGCGCCCTCACGTACAGTAGGCTTCACTCGTTGGGTTTCACGCCCTCTCGTCCATTCACACCACACGTCCTCCGTCGCCTCGCAATATCCCGTCATCGTCCGTCCTCTGCACGACACTCGATTACTTCTACCAAGACTGCCGACAGTCTAATTGGGACTTACATTCATAGGGCTATGGGCCATACCCCGACATTCCTCGAAATCCCGTGTTAGGCCGAGGGTCCTAATTCCCAGAATATTGTTGTGCATCCTCTACACTTGTCGGCTTCTCCAGCAGGGGGCGAGGGGGCTGTGGCGCTAGCCAGGTATCTCCGCTGTCAATCACTCTCCGGCTGCCACCCGGGAGGGGGAACGAGGCAGCGAGTGAGCGTGTCCGCCTGGGGGAGGGGGCATCGATGCCCCCCCTCCCCGAGATGGACCACGCATAACAGGAGCTCACGGCCGGTGTGAGCTACAGCGCGTAATATTATCTTTATTCATATAAATTATATTTAATTTATAGATAAAATATAGATTAAATTTCAATTTAACCAAAAATAAGGTTATTTTTGATTAATACAGGTATAAAACGCTTTTTATGCATAATGTAATTAGGAAACAACCGATCACGTCATGCAAGGGGTGATTTTTCAAATTATTGATTCAAAAAGTGTGAAGAAACCGCGAATAGACTATACAAACCGAGTAGCAAAGTAGATCGCCTTGGCCCAGACTTCCCACAATCATTGAACTAAATGGGTTTCTCAAAGCACTGTATCTCAAAATATACGCATCAGATCCATACAAAACTACGCAAGGACCCTTCATTAAGCCTTCCCACAGACTTCCCACTAATAAAATAATAGGGTCACCCTTGAAAGTCCTACAGGTACATGCAGAGCGATGAGAACACTGCACACAAGTTCAGAAACTTGTGGTTAGCGGCGATGGGGCACTTGATGCGTGACGCAGTGTCGCCCTTATCGCGTCCACGCTTTTCGTTCTCAAACACGGAAAAACATTATAGGTAGGCGAGAGCTTTAAGTTGACTATGTATCTGAGCGTTCAAGGTCAAGATGCGAGGGAGCGATACAGGTGACACTAATACATACCTCTAATGGCTCATCGCTCCTAAGCGCAAGGCATGCAGTGTTATCGTCGTGATGGTGTATTGTGCAAATTAGACGTGTAACAGTGTGACTTTATTACACGCGATGGAAGCCCACAGTTTAAATTAAACCTGTATTTTCGTACTTTTCTCTAACCGCTTACGGAAACTGCATAGGCAAGCTTGAACAAGTCACTGTTAACTAATGAGCCTACTTTCCTCTTCATAGGTGCAAACAAATTTTAGTGAAGTGTTGGAAGCTTAGGTGGTAGGTAGTTTTTGACATCTCATTGACAGCAATATTATTAGAGATGAGACCAGAAACATGTGATACAGTACAAATACTATTATAATTAAGTTAGTTTGCAATCAACTGCACGTCATTCTCAAAATATGTGACTTATATATTTAAAACATATAAATTAATATAGTGTACCACAGTGCAACTTCTTCGCCAAATTTGAAATAAATCAATTGATTGTTTCCCGAAATATGGCATAAAAACTATATTATTCAATGTGGTGCTATCTTTCAAAATGGCGAAGAAATTAGGCTTTGTATTGACGATTTTTATGGATATAACTGATACTGTCAGCATACAAACTTAAGTTGAAATTTGTTTTGCAGTTTCGTAGATAAATTATTCGGAGCTAAAAGGTTTATATGACCGCCATTTTGAAAATATGTGTGTCTGACCCTCTCAAAATTTATCAGTTCACATAGCCTGCCATAGTGCTAATTGTTAACCAAAGTTGGCAGAAATCTGTTGTTTTTCGGAGATCACATAATTTTATTTTGTCAAGTGATACTATTTTACAAAATGGTGGACAAAGAAATGTTGTTTACACATTTGATTGTTGTAATATATACAGTCATCAATCAAAGTTTCATTAGAATTTATTACATGGATTTGACGATATAACACACAAAACTAAAATAGCTACATGGCCGCTATTTTGAAAATAAATGTCTGACATACTTAAAACATATCAGTAAACATTATCTAAAGCAGTACAACTTATTTGTCATATTTGGTAGGAATCGGACAATTGCTTCCCGAGATATGATATAAAAACTTGATTTATTTGTGTTGCACTATCTTAAAAAATGGAGGACAAAAGATGGTCTCTGTAGAAACATTTGATGTTTGTTTTATGCACTCCCAGCATACAAAGTTAATTTGAAATTGGTAAAATGTTTTCGAAGATATATCAATAAATTTTAAAATATCTATATGGCTGCCATTTTGAAAATAAGTGTCTCATAAACATGGAACATATTTGTACATATCAACTGTGGTAGTACTAATTGATTGCCAAATTTAGAAGGAATCTGTCAATTGTTTCTCGAGTAATTACACAAAAGCTCGATTAATTTACATGGTATTATCTTACAAAATGGCGTAAAAAGTGGCTGTTTGCATATTTGATGCTTGTAATAGATACTACTGTCAATGTGCAAAATTTGGTTGAAATTGGTAAAATCGTATGGTAGTTATACCAAATAATCCTAAAATATTTGTATAGCCACCATTTTTAAAATAAGTGCCTGATAAAATGAAATTACTACTATTTAACTGGCCTATCCTAGTATTTCGTACTTGGCAAACTTGGCGAAACTTGGTTGAGTAGTTATCGATGTATAATGTAAAATATTTATTTTTACACACAGTTCTATATTTCAAAATGGTGGAGGAAGGTAATTGTTGTTAAGCTTATATGATGCTTGTAATGCATACTGCCAGGGTACTTTATTTGGTTGAAATTGGCCAAATGGGAATGGAAGTTATACCAAGGAAACCTAAAATATTTTATGGCCACCATTTTAAAAATAGGTACCTAATGAAGTTTATTTACTTATATTTACTTGGACTATCATAGTATTACTTGCCAAATTTGTAAGAAAATGGGTTGAGTAGTTATAGAGATATAACATAAAAGCTTTATTTTTCTGGTGCTATCTACAAAATGGCGGATATAAGAGGTTGTTTGGCTTATATGATGCATGATGTAGATAATGTTAGCATACAAAATTTGGTACAAATTGATTAAATGGTATGGTAGTAATACCAAATAAACCTAATATATTTGTATGGCCGCCATTTTGAAAATAAAAGCCCAATTAAATTCCTTTACTTACATTAACCTGGTTAATGATAGTATTACTTAGTCCCAAATTTGATGAATATTGGTTGAGTAATTTTCAAGATATAATGTAAAAGCTTAATTTTTTCATGTGGCGCTATCTTACAAAATGGCGGACCAACAACAATGTTTACCTCTGAATTTAATGCATATAACTTGCGCTGTCAGCATACAAAATTTGGTTAAAATGGGTTGAATGGTTTCCGAGATGACACATCGCCCTAAATGTTAAACGGCCGGCAATTTGAAAGAATGTGCCCGTCGTGGTTGGAAATTATAAAAGGCAGGTGTCCTTACTTAGTTCTTTCAGTGTACCGAGTTTAGTGAAATTCGGCTTACGCGTTCAAAAATTGAAAAGGTGGACTTAAACGCAGCCACACACATACACACAGGCACAAAGGCAGGAAAAAGATCTCATAAGCATTTCTTTCCTTCGGAAAGTAGGCTAAAAATTGGTTGTCTGTAAAGTCGGTTTACTGACGATAGTTGAACGTGACAACGCCGAACGCAAAGGCCGATTGTGCTTCTTTTTCGCTCGTTCCGCGCTCTCGCTTGCACTTCAAGCCTTACATGGAACGCCTCAGAGCGAGGTAACGCCGCATGAGTCATGTTTTTTCGTGCGTGCAGCCGGCTCTATCGAATTATAAGACGTTGTCACGTCAA
>NQII01000010.1:1822206-1860873 GCA_002778355.1 Clitarchus hookeri
TGGTACTGGAGGAAGGGGGGGCCTCCGGATATGTACGTTTTTATAAAATAAATTTATAATAATACATTTTTAATAATAATTTTTTTATAATTTTTAAAGCATATTTAATACATATTTATAATAAATTGGTAATTACAATACTAATTTTTTAACTACCTTTTTAAAATTTTTAATAAATGATTTTATAATTTTTTTTTGGAATTTTGATAATTTTTAAGTTTTTAAGGTCAAAGGTCACCGGGGTCAAGGTCAGAGGTTGAGGTAAATGTCACAGACATTCAACATGGTGGACAAGATGGCCGCCGGGGTACCGTCATGACAGAGCACGGACAGATCCGAGGTTCCTACGACCCACGCCCTTGTGCCCAACTCCCCATTTCTATTCTAATAACAATTCAACCATTTTTTAGAAAAAAAATTTAAAACATGCAACAATTACTTTCTATTTTTTTAAAACTTCATTATTTAGTGATTACATATGTGTCACGCAGTAGCCCATTGGATTAGTTTACTTTGTAAATTTTTTAAACTGTACATCATAGTATGTGTTACTAAAGATGAAAAAAAAAACCAGAATAATTTTGTATTTGACATGAAATAATAAAAAATATAAAGTGTAAAAAAAATAATTTATTCGAGGAAAATGTCATTACATACAATGCGTACGAGTTGAACAACGTTTGGTACAAATATAAAATAACAAATTTTTTGTTATCCAACAATCTTAACGNGGGCTCGTCCATTTCGAATTATTTTTATATGCTTTACGTTACAAATTCGATTTCAGGAGGTGAATTACAGTTTTTTGTCACGAAAAGCATGAATAATTACTTTGATAATGCTTTTGAATTGTTACAGCATCTATGCAATTTATATTTTCTAACTTGTAACAGCCGAAGTAAAATAATTTATTATTTTGTGGGAGTTACCAAAGAGGTCATAATAGCTACGGCAGTCGAACAGAATATATTTCAGAAACCGCATTAATTTATACCCTATGTCATGTTCGGAAAACTTCGTCCGAAATCCATGTAAGTGGGTAGTAGTCGAAAATTTAAAAAAATCCAAGATGGCGGTGCCTGATCCCCTTTAAGGTGGCCACCTGGGTGGGCCGCCGAACGGGGTGCAGAGCTTTAGCAGAAAACGTTTTATTATACGTTTTTCAGTTACTCTATTTCTCTCTAAAGCATGCTTTTGCGATAGTGGAAATGACTCAAACCGGTGTTTTCATCGTCATTTTTAGATATGAAAATTCCGGTACAAAACATTAAAGAATAAATAGGGGCGTTCATCCAACCTTTTATTTATTTTTTATATTACGTCATAAAATGGTAGGGTCTGCGCTGAAAGTCTCACAGAAGCGCGTTATCGATGGCAAGCCTGCACGCCAGTTCAGTGCTTTGCGCATAGAGGCGATGGGAGAGTTGATGCGCGTGTCTCGGTCGCCCCTAGCGCTCCCACACTTTCAGGCCTCAGACGTGNACGGCCTCGCGCTGCCCGCGTCCACTTGCTCTCGGCGACTCGAACTGTCAACCCGCCGTGCATTCCACGTTCACGCCGTTCGCGGCATGTGAATGGCGAGCGGCGGAGAAGGTGACCTCGCCGTATCCAACAGGCTGCCCAGCCTCGGTCATCGCACACAAACACGTCTCTCTCACCCAGCGACTAGCGCGAGCGACATGCCGGAGGACTCGCGTTCCTGTCTTTATCCCCTTCTGACCCAGCGTACACAATTACGTGTCGGTGAGTTTTTGTCTGTACCGCTCACTGAGAAGCTCACTGGCCAATGATATTACCCGAGGGTAAGTGATTCGCAAACCGTCCTACTGGTCCAGGTCATAATTGGCTAATATAAACGTAGCAGAACGTGTAGCCGACATCCCGTTGGATGTGACAACGAAACAAGTGCCGTGTCGACTAACTCAAGCATCGCAAATTTTTTATTTGCGACACCTGAAACCGTGAATTAACTTGGGTCTGAAAGCGTTAAATTGTTCCCTCGCGGGGCAACGGAGGCTGAGTATCTAGACTGCCCCGCGTCCCACCGAGGCGAACCGGGTTCAATCCCCGGCCGGGTCACTCCCAGACTTTCGCACGTGGGAATCGTGCCGGATGATGCCGCTGGTCGGCGGGTTTTCTCGGAGATCTCCAGTTTGCCCCGCCCTTTCATTCCGGCGCTGCGACATACTCGCCTCAATCACCCTCACCGTCTCTCAACACCTCGCTGTTAAAAGCCGCCCAGATCTCTTCACTCACTCACACGATGTAACACTCCCTCGCCGGCCATCCTCGTTTCGCTAGCCTGCAGTCTCCCGGCAGCACTCTACGCCGATTACGAATTTATTCCTTAAGGCCATATTTCATCACCATAATTTTTTATTTCATTATATATAAGATATTTATATAAGGACCACATAAATGTAAATATTTGTAGTCAAATTATTATGGTTTTCAAAATATAACACCGAAAATGCCAAAATTTCGGAATATGAGAGCCCAAGTTTCTATGCTGCGAATTAATTTTGCCAAATAAATCACATGTAATGCGATCTTTATCATATACACAACACGTTAATTAAGTATCAAGGATACTTTTAAACAATGGGTACTTGGGTACTGGTATCCCGAATATCTTTTAAAATTGGTATATATAAAAATGTGTTTGCCAACACATTTTTATTCGTCCAAAAGAAAATAATATTAATATTTATTGTTGCTCATGAATGATATTTTTGGTTGACACTGCACACAACTATAGGGTGTTCACGGTAAAGTGAGCACTTTTGAGGCTCTATTTATTCCTTCTTTTCAGCCATATTTTATCTTTTAACCACCTTTTTAAATAAATGTTGCCATATAAGTGATACACAGCGTTTATATTCCACCGCACTCGGAAGTTGACGTCTTAGGCTAAAAAAAATATATTTATATTTATCGACTGTTGTTCCAAAAGAGAGGGTTTTCAAAAGTGCTCACTTGACCGTGAGTAGCCTATAGTAAGCAGTAGCTTGTGTTTTGAGCGGTTTCCTTGTGAGAACATTGGCCCAAGTCATCCAGAATGTGTTCGAGGAGCGTTCTGGAGAGTTTCGACGACATCTGAGGACACCTTGTTCACCCAATATGAACCCCATCGAGCATTTGTGGGACGTTGTGAGAAGTCCATTCGCACACAAGATCCTGCACCTACAACTAGCAGGGATCTGTGTGTAGCTATGCAGACGGCACGAGTGAGTCAACATCTCTCCGCGGGTGCTTCGTCCACTTGCGGAATCAACGCCATGACGAGTTGCTGCACTCTGCATGTCTAGAGGACGGCCTACACGCTACTAGACCCGTATCCCACGGCTTTCCGCGAGGAGATCTCAGGACAAGCTGTGCTCCAAAACACTTCAGTTCAGAACCATTTTCGTGTTTGGAGCATTTGAATTATTACGCAATGCAGCAAATGAACGAGCGTTCTTGACTCCTTCGGCCTTCTTCACATCACTTGTCGAAGGAATCTCGCTGGTGAAATGTGTGGGAACATCGAGACAATCCTCCTTATCCTTCTGATAACATACTTCACCAATACTGTCTTCATGGGCGTCTTCACCTCCTGTTTCATCTTCAATATCAAGTTTACTTTTCTTTTTAGTAGTTGCAAGGTCATCATCAGCCTTCCCGCGAATCACGGACGGTCAGTATCGGAGAGACTTGATTCTGATTGGCTCGCTCACGTAACAGAGGACCTCTTCACACGAATGCAAGTGGCCAGTGGCCAAGTGAAGGCTGCAAGTGCGCACACAGGATATTGAAGTCTGTTGATGCGTCTCGCCCGTAGCAGTCATTCGTCGCACTCGTGTTGTGGAATCCCAATCACCCCGTAACAAGAGACGTGTGCAAATTCATCGTATCGTTCGCCGTGAGATGGGCATCAGATTAGGATACCTTTCACCATACATCTGGACGGCTTGCTTGGGATTTCTGCCACACTCTCCGTAAATAAGTAGAGCGTCCAGTTTTTCCTCATTCGGGAACCTCATTGCGCACGTACAGCCACACACTGCAATGCCACTTACCATAGCAGATTACGGGGACTGGTGCTGCGCTGCTATTAGGAAGCGGTCCTGCCAGGATGAGTCACGGCGCGTGTTGCTTGCTTACAGCTGTGAGTACAGGTCAACTGCCCCATGCTACCGGCCAACCTAACTTCATCATATTTGCACATTATTCCTTGGCGTTTCTGTGTTACTTTCCATTTCATATGCTATATCACTGAATTCCTCTTTGTGTGTACTTTCATATTCCGTTGGAAAAAGGTATGTTCCCAGGGGAAAAATTATATGTGGTTTAATTATTCATGTCGATACACGTGTTACGAATAGTCACTTTACCGCAATTTACTTGCCCCCGTAAGTAATTTCATTTAGCGAAAACCGTATTTCGTGATCTGTACCCGTTCTGGAAATGTTGGGGGTGTCCACGTTAGGCGGACAATCCTGTATACAGGATGATTCTAAAATTATGGGACAAACATTGAGGGGTGGCAGAGCTCAGTAAAACAAACAATTATTGTATAGGGATATATTGGCGGAAGTAACGCGTTGAGGCACAAACACAAAAACGTAACACATTAACGGAAACATAAAATGTTCATTAGCAGCAAACTTAACGAGTGATTCCGTACAGACAATGTTAAAACAGTTGCTGGAAATGCATCCACCAACAGTCACGCATGCTTGGCGACCTCTACATATGGTGTGATTGGGTGGCAATGGTGGCGTGCGTGAAATACCCTGCGTATTTGAAGCTGTTCACCAATCACTCCACCGACGCTACCAAGCTTGCATTACTGTCGGTGGTAGCAATTTTGAGTAATTATTATAAACATTGCTGTAAAAAGGCATTTTGCGGCGACGTTGTAAATAAACAATGTTTTGCATTTCATGTGTTATTTTTGTGTTTGTGCCCTAACGCGTCCCTTCCGCCCATATATTTCTATACAATAATTGTTTGTTTTAGTGAGCTCTACCACCCCTCAATGTTTGTCCCATGATTTAAGAATCACGCTGTATTGGCTTATACATTTTTGCGTCGAGACAACAATTATGTACTGAAAACTACGATGAATGGCAGAAAACCTTTAATATCGCTAAACCGTTACCTTTAATACGAAGTAGTCTTCCTTAACTGCAAACAAAAGAAGCTCAAATAATGTTTATTTCTTCACTTTAAGGGAATGTAATATTATGATAAAACAGAAACGTTTAAAGAACACATATATTTACGACAAACCTTTGTTTCTCTTGCGTTATCTTTGAATTAAAGCGATATTGTGTAACTCTACACAAAACAGCCTCAAAGAAATTTTTTTCTTTGCATACAGAGAAATTTGAATGGATATCTTTAGATTGCAGCACGTTTAAACCCAGGGAACAGGCAACTCCCTTCGCTTAACAACTGTATCTAGCGATAACTAAACAAATGTCCAAAATGTCCCCACAGTTGCCGTATTTGAAGTGGAAAGAAAAACAATGCGTGAGATTTGGTTTCAAGAAGTCAGCTTGCGTGAGAGGGCATTGCGTCGGCAGCGTGTTTGAAACAAGTTGCCGAACGAGTTCTCGACCCGTTCTCTTGCGAAAAGGACACACACACACCACACACTTCAGAGAAGTTGGAGCGCTGCTTTCAGAGACAAGCGGCTCCTTGCGAATATGATGCCGCAGCCAAGCGATAGCGCCCGCAAACGACAGTTTAAGTTAACGCACGTCTTCGTACATTTATCGAATTCGTAAGAAACTTGTCGAGCTGGTCTTTATTCTTAATAGAGCACTTTTGAAATTAACCTTCGAAATAAATCCCGCGCTCTCAGCGACACGTACCATACAGTGATGCAAATTAGAAAGAAGTCACATATCTCAACGTGCCACTGCAATTTTAACTTGTAAGGCTGTTCAAGTGTCCAAATTCATAGCAAATATTTCTTTTTTTTTCTGATATGGTATCAAATTAAAGACCAATAAAATTTCAGGAAAGTTGTAATTAAATTTCTGATACTAAATTAAAAGGAGTCATAGTAAATTTTCTTCTTTTTCCAAACAACTTTCCAAAAGGCTATACAAGTGACGTATTGGGCTATAGTTCAAAACAACTTTTTACGTCAATGGAACGCATTTAAGAAATTTCTTGCAAATCCATCTTGTGGTTAACGTGTAGGTTCGTTTTTTTTCTGCGATAAAAATAAGATCTAAAGACGTAAGAAGTTAAACCGTGATTAAAAATGAAAAACATTTCTCATTTTATGAAGTTTCCTTGATTCAGAGTAACTTTTATTAACTAAAAGGAAAAGTTCATTTTTAATAAACTTTCCGAAATTTTGTTTACACGAGACGCAAAGAAAACAAAACTCATAATTACTGTAAAACATGTGACCAATTAAATTTTTATATTATTTTCGTGTTTAAACTGAATCTATTGAATAACATGCTATAAAAGAAAACCTCAAAATTTAGAAAAAAATATATACTTAAAATGCATTGGTGGCCAATGCATGTTTTGTCTTTTAATCCCCAATGCACAGGATATTCTTAAAAACCACAAACAAACTCCTCGTAATGATTCCTCACCTAAATATAGACGACAAGTATATGCATGGCATTTATACTAACTCGCTTCCTAGTGATAACACACGCTCCTGAAGTTGGAGACGAGTGACAGGTTTATTGCTAATAGCACAGAACCAAAGTTACTTAGACCTCTGGAAGTTAGCGTCGTGCACCAGTAAATTAGCAAACACGCATACAGAAAATTACTGTCGGTGTACATAAGTAATAATGGAGAAGTTGGTGGTTGCCACCTAGGTGTGACCAGTCGCTCTGTAGTGAGGTCTTGAGAGCCAATGAGGGTGAAGCGAGGTGGGTATGGAGCGGCGCTGGAATGAAAGTGTGGGGGGAACGGTAGATCCCCGAGAAAATCCGCCGACCATCGACATCGTCCGGAACTATTCTCACATGCGAAAATACGGGAGTGAACCTGCCGGGAATCGAACTCGGTTCGCCTGGATGGGAGGCAGGAAGTCTAACCACGATACCACCGCGGCCCCATGAATAATAAAGTTTCCACATCGTTTGCCAGTAATTACACAACCGATTCCTGCTAAATTTCGTAAATAATGAATACTTTTGGAGGCCATGTTTATATCATTAATTTTAATGTATATACTTATTTTCAAAATGGCAGAAATAAAAATATAAAGTTAATTTGCAATATCTACGGTACCATTTAACCAATTTTGACCATAACTTAGTATGCTGAAAGTATATTTTAGCATCATTCAATGCATCAATACATTGCCTCTTTTTTTTTCGTTGTTGTTTAGTAAGATAGCGACACATAAAAATAAACTTTTATTGTTACATCTCGGGAAACAATCAACCAAATTCTACCAAATTTGACACTCAGGAAATATAAACTGACATTTGTTAACAGGTCAGACTATTACTTTCAAAATAGTAGCTATGCAAACAATTTAGACTACTATACTATATTTACGAAACCACATAACAAATTGCAGCTTAACTTTCAAGTGCCGACAGCATCTATTACAACCATAAAAAGTGTTTACGCAAAGACTCCTTTGTTCACCATTTTGTATGATAATGCCAAATGAATAAATTAAGTTTTGTATTATCTCGAGAAACTAACAACCGATTCCTACGAAATTTGGTAAACAACTATGTGTACTACAGTAGGCCACGTAAACTGACATTTTTTATGACAGCCAGACACTTATTTTCAAAATAGCAGCTGAATAAACATTTTAGCATAGTATAATATATCTATGAAACAATGTTACAAATTTAAACTTAACTTCGTATGCGGGCAGTATTCATGCAAACATCAAATAAGCTAACATATGAACTCATTTGTCAGCCATTTTGTAAGATAGCACCACATGAAATATTAGCTTTTGTGCTCTATCTCGGTAAAAAATTATACCCACCAAATTGCAGCGACAAGTTATACTTGACGCATGACGTATATAGCCAGAGAACAGAGCGACGATTTCACAACCTGCCATAACGTGTGTCAAATGCTCATACCGACGTCACCCGAATATTTACTTCCAATGACACACGACGAAGTTTTGACGTAAATCGGGTCGCCAATGACGTAGGGAATTCCTCTAAGGGACAGGATATTGTCCAGCAGGGAGGTGGAGAGATCAGTCTATCCCGAGGACTCAAGAGATGCGGGGTCAGCGCCATGGGTGCGACCCAGTTGGACAGCCGGGACGTAAGCACCAGAGAGACATCGCGGGAAGGGCGCTGAGGTCGCCGAGAGACACCCCAACATGACTTCACGGGACGCGAAGCCGAGACGAAACAAGCACACAGTGTTAGCTCAGTTAAGTAACCGCGCCTGCAAATCCAACCACTTTTCCCCGACGTTTATGAACTAAAACTCTGACCTGTAGGCCTCCGATGGGTAAGGGAAAGGGGATGAGAAGCGGAACCCAAGAGTGCAGTGTCCCATACCAATATAATGAGTGACGTAATGATGCAATAAAATAATTGTTTAGCTAACCGAATCAAAAGTAGAAGTGTTTATTAGCCACCTGATTTCACCCCTGAGTATGTGTTCAGTTCGCTTATGCAATAAGGTTGACCAAGCGATCTAGTGCTCCATCATCCTGTAGATCACATACAGAGTGGAGAGCAGACTGTGATGTATCAATTTGGCGCCCAACGTGGGGCCAATTTACATCTAGAGACGCAAACAAGAACCCTGTCTAAAACCCCGAGATTAGGAGAGTGCATTCTCTACCACATAGCCGTTATGTCCGAGACTTCCATGAGTCTTTGTAAAAACCCGGTGTTGCCCTCACCAGACAAAGCAAATCCATTCAATCCGCCCACAAGGAATACCGACCGGAGACGAGCACGGAGTTTAGAAACAATGCGGGTCTAAACACCCTGGGAAGGGAGCGAAGCGAGAAAGTCCGAGATAACACCAGATAACCATCAGACACAGAGCACATTAAGAGGGGACCCAAGGGAGCAGTGCAGTGCTCTGCTATGCCACGGTACAGGACTGTACATGGTCCGGTGCAGCATTTGCCCCCGACGCCACTGTAACGGGTGTATTGGCTGGCCAGACAGTTTCCGGCCGACACAAGAGACAGAATACAGATGCTTCGAGTGTCAGGAACAGCAGACGCACTGTGACTTCCTGGATTGCATGGGATGCAGCACGCGCCACACTGAATGCGCTACCTGTATAAAGTCATTTCACAACGCATGTTTGGGGTGGCCCGAAGAGGCCAAGGACACGAGGGGATGGGTATACTATTACGGGGTATGCCAAGGCCGGACGAACTGGGAACTCCCTTCCAACCCGGGCCGAACGACCGAAAACCGAGTAGAAAAGGAGCGAAGGATAGCAGAATAGGTGGTATTACCGGAATTCTCAGGGAGACCACATGAGGACCTGGAAAAGTTCATAAAAAGTTGCGAATGCGAATTTCAGGCTGGGAAATTTTCCAGGAAACGATGGATTCACAAAGCACGGGAGCAATTAAATGGAGCCGCCCTCACCTGGTGGAACAGGTATGGTGAATTTGTAAAAACGTGGGAACAATTCGTGACCCGTATGAGCAGCAAATTCGCAGGGGAAGACAAATTAACGGAGCTACGAACTGACTTTTATACGCAAAAGCAGGACCGCCGGGAGGAAGTAGAGATTTTCATCCGAAGGAAGACACAGATATATTCACATATCGTGCCAGATGGAGCAGAGGCGGAGGGGGTGCACATAATCACTATGCTGTTAATACCAGCCATACGGAGTGCTCTGCGATACCCGCGAGCCATACGAATGGAGGAACTGGTAGAGAGAGCCCGAGAAGTGGAGACCGATTATCACGAAATGTGTAAAACAGATGTTACAACACGCCCGCCAGCCGCCCCCTCGAACGTCCGCCCAGTGCGGATGACCGAGAATAGCCAAACCACTAGAAGCCAAGGGGCAAACATACCCCCGTGCTGGTACTGCCCTGAGAAACATTTCCATCGCGATTGCCCTATCGTGAAAGCCCGCATAACCGCCGAGAGGGAGAAAGCTACCTGGGGCTCCTCCCTTGAGACAGGGAACAAGAATCCCCAGAAGTGCGAAGAGCCGGGAAATGCGTGCGCTGGGACTGCGAGTCACCTGTCGCCCCCGGCGTAGACAAAAGGGTGGGACAAATTTAAACCCTGATCGATTCAAAACGAGAATTACCAGCTCCCCGGATCGAAGTCAGAATCGATAGCCTCAATGTTAAGGCGGTCCTAGACACTGCCGCAGCCGGGAATTTTATTAAAAGCCAGCTGCTAACCCCAGAAAAGAGAAAGGGAATGAAAAAAATGCCTTCATCATTCAGATGGCACAAACTGAGTCACGATTAATGATAGAGGGAAGAATCACTTTGCCAGTATCCACAAGTGTACAGACGATAGAAACCGATTTCTTCTGCGCTCCACACTTAGTGGAAGAAATTATTCTGGGACAACCATGGCTGACAAGACAAGGGTGTATAATTGACTGCAGGCAAAAGTGTATATATTTAGGCAAACAAGACAGGGTGACTATAAATTGGGAGGGCCCGATAAAAACACCCGAATCACAAGAAATTTGCGACAAGGAGGTGAACCACCAACTAGAGACTGACAAACTCCTAGCACTGTTACAGATCCTGAACTCACATGTAACTATATTCGAAAAATCCACCCGGTTAAAGCAGACAATGGCCATCCAACACGAGATATGGGTAACCGACCCTCGCCCCATATACTGCCGCCCAGGTAACCCATCAGCCTGCCGAAGGAAAATTATCTTGGACCAAGTGGCCGAGATGAAGGAGCAAGGGATAGTAGAACCAACTGACTCACCATACAATGCCAGGGTAGTGCTTGTACCCAAGAAAGACGAAGAACTCTGGTTTTGCATTGACTACCAGGCTTTAATAATGTCACCTATCCCATAGCTCCCCTCCACCATCAACATGGCGAATATACTTCGTGACCTAGGGGACGCGCTCATATTCTCCACCCTAGACATGCACAGTGGATACTGGCAAATCCCAGTACACCCAGGGTCCCGGAAGTATACAGCCTTTACCACCCCAGAAGGCGAAACTCTGCAGTTTCGTGTAATGCCCATCGGGCTGAAGAACACNAAGAACGCGCCCGCCACCTTCCAGCGATTAATGTCAGCAGTGGTACTGACAGGCTACAGCGGACAGTTTTGCTTAGCATACCTGGATGACGTAATAGTGTATTCCTGTACATGGGAGGAACACCAAATACACCTGAGAAAAGTGCTGGAACGCTTTGAGCTCCATGGGCTTACATGCCGAATGGAGAAGTGCCACTTCGGAAAAAACAGGTAGAATACTTAGGGCACCTAATTACCCCGGAGGGAAATCGTCCAAAGGCGGAAAAAGTGCGAGAAATCGAGGAAGCCAAAGTACCAACTAACCGAAGACAACTTAAACGGTTTCTGGGGCTATGCAATTGGCTCCGCGACTTTATAAAAGATGTCGCCCCCCTTATGGCCCCCTCAACGCACTCCTACCCACAAACAGCTCGCTGGAAGTGGAACGAACAACATGAAAGCGCCATTCAAAAGTTAAAGACACAATATAGCGAAAAAGACATGCTCTATCGGTCGATACCCAATTTCCCCCTAATCTTGCAAACGGATGCCAGCGGGACTGGAATGGGTGCAGTCTTATATCAGGAGCAATCACAAAACCAGCGACGCATGATAGCGTTCGCCAGCAAAATGTTGAACGAGACCAAACGGCGTTACCACAGTAACGAACAAGAATGTTTTGCAGTGATCTTGGCCATTCGCAAATATTGGTACTACCTGGAAGATAGGCCCTTCATTCTCCGAACCGACAACACAGTCCTTACCTGGCTGAGAACCCGGAGTAGCGAGCGGGCGAAATTAGGGAGGTGGGCGCTGTTCCTAATGGAATTTACATTCATGATAGAGCATTGCCTGGGATCTACTAACGAGCTTCCCGACGCATTATCCCGCCGGCCACAGACAGCTGCAGAAGAAAGAGTAGCCGAGGACTGGGAACATATGCTATCCCCCTCCCCCCCAAAGCGACCACAGCCCGATACCCCGAGGTTACAGTTGATTAAGTTCCGCAAGAACAGAGAACTTTTACAAGACCAACAGCAGGCCGATCCCGCATTACCAGGACTAATCAAACAATATCCCGACGGGTACGAAGAAAGAGATGTCTTCATCTGGGCAAGAACATGCCCACGAACAGGTCAGTGGAAAATCCGGGTTCGCCATGCACTCCGGACCAGCATTTGCGAGCACCACCATGATCACCCCCACACAGGACACCCGGGGTTTCACGATACATTAAGGGCCCTGACCAACCAGTATACCTGGCACAGAGTCAGCCGTGACGTCAGAAAACACATCGCCCGATGTCAGACATGCAGTGAAAAAAAGCCTACCCCATACCGAATACGCGATATACGCCCAGACAACCGGAAACCCCCTGGACCCACATCTCCACAGACATTATGGGCCCCTATCCCTGGACACCAAGAGGGAAAATGTATCTCCTGGTAGAAACAGACCAATTTTCCCGGTGGACAGAAGCATTCCCGATACCCAATCAGAAAGCGAACACAATCATTCGACAGCTGGAGCGGGAAGTCTTTCCCCGATGGGGATACCCGAAGTGCATATTAACAGACAATGGATCCCAATTTACGGGTGTGTAATGGGCAAAGGCATGAGAGGCATGGTGGGCGGAAAGCTGGACGACCCCGACATACCACCCCCAGGCAAGCCCTACTGAACGCCGGAACCAGGAACTAAAAAAAAACATGCGCATTAGGACAGGGGACAACAACACGCAGTGGGACGTGGCACTCCCGGAAATCCTATACACATTACGATGCAGGTACAATGCCGCCCTGGGAACGTCCCCCAGCCAACTGATCTTGGGGTACAACCTCCAACGACCCGGAGAATGGCATTGGGAAATGGCGGCTACAGAACCGCCCACCCACGAGGAGATAAGAAGGGCAGCTATCAGGAAGACAGGTGCTGCTAGGAGAAACCAGCAACGATACATCCTAAGTAAATACCCAGAGCAAGCAGGCAGCGGACACCACCTGACCGAGGGCAGACACATACTATTATGTAACCACCCCTTAAGCCGAGCCAGTGATAAATACTGTGCGGGATTTGCGCCGAAATGGGAAGGGCCATATGTCATAGTCGGGCGCCAAGGTAATGTGTACTCGGTGGAGGACGAGATGGGGAAAATACGGAAGGTAGCACGGAACCAGATACTCCCTATAACCGAGCCACGCGCTCAGGGTCCCAGGAGAAATGCAAGAGATGCCCCAGAAGAACTCTGCTGTGTTCAATTCACGCGCCGAATAGCGAGCGAGAAGGACAGCGATGAGGAACCAACAGATACCGGAGCGAGCACGGCCACGCCCCACAGTGCGGGCCTCTCCACAACAGTTCTCCGCCTGGGTTGCGGGAACGCCTGGTCATGTCAGGCAAAACTGCGAAACCGCGCCGAGCCACGCGAACGAGAGGGAGCGTGCAGAGAGAGAGAGAGCGAGGAGACCGGGATGATGATAGGCCGGACACGGGCGAGAAGCGGGAAGAGACAGGAAGGCAGGAGAAAGTGACTGGTGACGCGGGAAGACAGCTAGCGACGACACGTGGGGAGGGAGTGGCGGAGGATGAGGGGCAGGCGGAGAGAATAGGCAGCAACGTCGCGAGGGGAAGAAGTCACGAACGAGGGGGCGAGGTCACCCCCTGCACGCCGGGAGCGGTCACAGGACACACTCTGCGAGTCATCACCGACAGGGAGTCGAACCCAAGGGAGGATCCAGGGCGAGAGGATGTACTGGGCGACAGCAGCAAGCCCGATGACGAGCCATCAACCCCCACAGACGACACCCGAGCACCTGGTGACGAGGGGCCCCCTTGGGTTCTGCCAGGTGACAAGGATGCGGTGCCAGTGGGAGACGAAATCCATGCCAGGAGGATCCAGCCATGGCGTAGTTGCAGAGACCGGGAGGGGTACCTTCTCTACAAATATCGGTGCACGTACTGGCCCCATACAGGTCCAGGGGCCGCGAATACATCACTAGTAACAGACTCTGTGTGACGCGAGGTAGAATGTCTACCGAGTGTCACCCGCTGAGAGCAAACAGCCGAAGAACCAGTGCGACAGTGTATATTACGTGGTGCCGACCGTGTGTTAAGATGTTTACTAAGTGTTCACCAAGTGTTTATTACCGCCAAGACATGAGTTACCAGGCAAAATACGTAAACATGTGTCCTTTTGCGCGCTAAGGTGTGAGATAATAATAAGCTCACCTGGAGTGTTTCATTTCTCAGTGCCATGTGTAAAGTAGGAACCAGGGCCCCCAGCTGCATTAAGGTGAGTGTCTTGCCACTGGAGCAGTGGGGGTAACCCAGGCCATAGTGAATTGAGTAGAGTGTTATTGTGTGTCTTGCCTTTGTTCAAACAGGCCTGTGTGCCGACCAGTGATAGTGCTGTAAAAATGTATATTCAAGGCCTGTGTGCTGACCAGTGAAAGGATGTAAGAGTGTTTGTGGTTGTTATTTAATGTGAAAATGTAAAAGATTCTAGGTTCCGCCGCACACCCCCTTCCACCCACTCTGCCGTAGAAACGAGGAGAGCCACTAACCTTTGCAGGTATTTACCCAAAAGTAGGTCAAAGCAAAGATAGGAGAAGGGAGAGAAGGATGAGGGAGTCAGCTGTCCGCGGGCGACACGTGAATGAGCAAGCGACCGCGAAGGGGAGGTTAGAACGGCCGCCCTAGGGCCACAGCACGCGTTCTAGCACATATGCGCCCGCACAGAACCGTAACTGATACAGATATACAACCACAGTAAATAAATGGCAGATTATTCCACGTAGCATTTGCCGGGGGGATTTGAAGCATGATGCGGCTAGCCAGAGAACAGAGCGACGATTTCACAACCTGCCATAATATGCGTCAAATGCTCATACCGACATCACCCGAATATTTCCTTCCAATGACGCAGGCTGAAGTTTTGACGTAAATCGGGTCGCCAATGACGTAGGGAATTCCTCTAGGGGACGGGATATTGTCCAGCATGGAGGTGGAGAGATCAGTCTATCCCGAGGACTCAAGAGATGTGGGGTCAGCGCCATGGGTGCGACCCAGTTGGACGGCCGGGACGTAAGCACCAGAGAGACATCGCGAGACAGGCGCCGAGGTCGCCGAGAGACACCCCAACACGACTTCACGGGACGCGAAGCCGAGACGAAACAAGCACACAGTGTTAGCTCAGTTAAATAACCGCGCCTCCAAATCCAACCACTTTTCCCCGACGCTTATGAACTAAAACTCTGACCTGTAGGCCTCCGACGGGTAAGGGAAGTGAGATGAGAAGAGGAACCCAAGAGTGCAGTGTACCATACCAATATAATGAGTGACGTAATGACGCAATAAAATAATTGTTTAGATAACCGAATCAAAAGTAGAAGTGTTTATTAGCCACCTGATTTCACCCCTGAGTATGTGTTCAGTTCGCTTATGCAATAAGGTTGACCAAGCGATCTAGTGCTCCATAATCCTGTAGATCACATACAGAGTGAGAGCAGACTGTGACGTATCATACTTTTATAGTCCATCTACATTTGTATGACTAAAAGTGGTAGTCAAAAATTGTAAAAATAACAGTCATGTTAATATTCTGGGTTATAATGCCATGTCCCAAAAAATTTCAACAGACTTAAATATTTTGCAGTATGTATGACAAATATAGTATGTGCCAATATATAATTATTTTGTTCTCCAACAATAAAGATAGCGCCACATGATAAAATTGAGCTTTTATGTGATATGTACAGGACCAATCACCCGATTCCCGCCGAACGTTGCACTCAAGTAGCGCTACAGTAGGCCATGTTGAAGTGCGTCTGGCTTTATTTATAGTAAGGCTGCCATATAAATCATTTAGATAAGTTTGCCATATCTATTAAACAATTAAAATAACTGCAATTAAACTTTATATGTTGATAGTATCCATCAGCAGCATCAAATGTGATTATAGATATCATCCTTTGTCGTTTTATTGTAGCATAATGCCAGGTGATAATATGCTAAATGTTTGCCATATCTCGTGAACCAATCATCTAATTCCTACCAAATTTCTCACACAAGTAGTATTGCAGTGGGCCATGTAAACGTTCAAAATTTAAGTAAGTCAGGCGTTTCCCCTTCAAAACGGTGGTATATAAATTATTTATATAAGTTTATCGTATCTTTTAAATATAATTTGACAAATTTCAACCAAAGAATGTATTCTTACAGCATCTGTTAGACGCACCGGATATGCCTATACAGAGCCTGTTTATAGACCTTTTTGCATGATAACGTCAAAAGAGAAACTAAAACTTGTACGCCATGTCTCGGGAACCAGTCAACCTATTTCCAGCAAATTCTGCGCACAAGTGGTGCTACGGTAGGCCATGTAAACTTACATGATTTAAGGAACACAATTGTATTCAAAATAATGTCCCTGTCAATATTTGAAATTGGTAAACCAAGTCTACCAAAACTTTAGACTGATTACTACGGAAGTCGAGACTCCGAATCTTACCTCCTTAATTTAGCTGGTTGTGCGCCAGCTTACGGTACAAGGGGAATAACCAGGCGCTCGTAACTCGAATAGGGAAAACGAAACCTTACCGAAGATACCCGAAGTCTGCCCGAAGTCGAGGTTCTATGGTCTTACAACTTCGCTATTAAAAATATTATTTCATATTTAAACAAAGCATAAACTCTATTCACATTGCATACATATAAAATAAACAGTCACGTAGTTTCTCTCTTTAGATATTGTATAAACTCTTGATTTTCTGCATATTTTAATTTTTTGATGGTGGCAGCACAGGCTACTTTGTGTAAGCGCCGTTCACATCTGTTTAGTCGTGTCGGGTGTATTTTCACGAATACACGCTTTAAACTGGCTGTAATGCAGTGTTACACTTTCGCGGTTACAGTTTATATTCGCTCAAATGCATTTGTGATATGAAATAACTGCCCATAAGAGACGCTTCAGTAATATTGCCCAAAAAACAATGGCTGAACACAATATAAAAATATATCAGCTGGTGAGGTATCCACAATATCACCAACATAAAGTGAGAATGTGTCTTTTACTATGTGTTTTAAAGTCAGCAGTACCGAAGAACCTACTTCGACTTGCTGCGGCAAACAAATGAATATAATAAGGATCTCTCGTTATTCGACGCCTCCAGAGCGCAGCACCGTATCCTCGAAAATGGCCTATATAGAGGGTGTAACGAGAAGCCAATCACATTTAATGTTCCAGTAAAACGTAAATGTTGTATTTGTTTACATAAATATTTGGCCAAGAAACAGAAATATTTGAGGCTGTAATTGGATTGCATTAACTAATGTTTTGTGTAAGGAATTATATATGCCAATTGGTTGAATGTTTGAAAATAAAGTGCACTTTTGATGAAGTGTGACATCGCTTAACAAAGTGAAAATGATACAAACAAGTCTCTGCACTGAGTATAGTTACGTTAGTAATCGTCAGAGCTTATTATAAATACATGTTTCATTGGCAGATGCATTACGCAACTTGGTAATAATAAAGAATCTCATATTTTCGGGAAATGGCAAACATATCTGAGAACTGCTTTTCTGGGTTTACAGATTATGTTGAAATATGATTACATAATATGTAGTAATGTTGTATATAATATATAATAAGTTACAAAAATATTTGTTCTCCTACTATTCCAGCCGACTGGAAAGTGATTCAACTTCCTTGTATATTGAAAGTTTAATCACTTGTATGTCGGCTGGGATAGTAGACAAAATAAAATTTTTGTAACCTTTTACTCGTTAACTATCAAGATTTTTTTAAAGATTTTTATCATAAGTTAATTAAAGTTATATTTTATTATTACATTGATCTATTCCAGCATTTCCTTGTTTTTCATTATCCTTCAAAACATCGTTTTACCTGCATTTATACGTCACTTTTTCTTTCGGAAATTGTGTACAAACGCACCATATCCTGCCAAGATACAATACTTTAAGATGTTTGCTTGACTTTACACAGCAAAACCGAATTACATTTGTTCGAATAAGTTACTTTATTTATGGAGAAAAACATTTACACAATGTCAGCTATAAATCGTCCGCATTCATAACGTATATTGCAGTCAGTCCACCGAACATACGCCACCGAATGGCTTTTAGTGTTGTGAGACCGGAAGCCGAAACTCCCATAACTCACTAGGTGTTTGTAAAGCAAAAGCACCCTGACACCGAGAAGCGCAGAAGCGACAAGGGCGACAATGTCACGCGCGTCAAGTGCGCCATCGCCGCTAAGAGCAAGGCTCTGAACTGGCGCGCCGTGTTCTCGTCGCTCTGCGTGTACCTATGGTGACTCTGTTATTTTATTGGTGGAAAGTCTGTAAGAAGATTCGAATCAGGGCCCTTGATTAGTTCGGTATATATATGATGCGCATATTTTGAGATACAGCGCTTTGAAAAAGCTGTTATTTTTGGCCATTTTGTAGTACTGTAAAATGTTGTTTCTAATGTGCGTGACGTCATGATAGCACTCAACGACTCTCGTCTGCAACGTGTGTTCTTTTCGTAGATCAGCACATTGAACGCACGTTTAGTAGTTTCGAGAGAAAACGAGTATTTCAAACAAACTGCAGCGCAGTTCAAGCGCTAGAAAGGCGGGCGCCTTAATGCCTCCCTTACATACGGCGCTGACGACAAACCCGACCTTCGAAGTATTCTTTTTAATTTTAATGTGTGGTACAAATTTCATGCTTTCAGTATTTTTATCCTATATTTCCAGAGTATGATAATTTATTAGTACTAATGCCCGTTGGATTGTTTCGAAAGTCTCTTTGTGTAACGTTTGTAGGACAATCTATATTTTACGATAGTTGCTGTTATTGCTTTATAATAATTTTGACGTCTCTAGACCAGGGCGGTTTGGATAAGGGATGCGGTGGCCCGATATCTAAATTTGATCATAGACGGAGGGAGCCCTGCGAAATTCGCGTCATTATTTGGCATCGGGCTAAGATTTTTCTTTCTAACTACCCTAATAACTAAGTGTTAAGTGTTGTCCGGGGGTAGGTCTGGACTGTGTTGCGTCTCAGGGCTAGNCCCTAATAACTAAGTGTTAAGTGTTGTCCGGGGGTAGGTCTGGACTGTGTTGCGTCTCAGGGCTAGGCCCCATACTCCTACATGGGAGGGAATTTAGGAAAGGAGGCGTGCATCGTGGCAAAGAGGAATAAAGCAGTCATGGCCAGGTTTGTGGCCATGACTGCATCCCTGAGTGTGGAATAGCTGAGCTATTTCTAAGAAGGGAGAGGGGAAAAACCTGCATAGACACAGTAAAAGCCCTCTCGACAGGAAAGAAGTTCAAAACTTTATCATGCATTAAAAATGCTAAAAGGAGGCAGCAGGTATGGGTAACATGCTATTTAATGTGGGTTGTGAAACTCTAGAAGAGAAAGGCTCTGTGGGCGCAAGCGCCCTTGAGGGGAGACTACTGTCAATATTTCTGCGCAGGCGCACCTGCACAATAATATTGACAGCAGCTTGTTGAATGCAGGGCCCCCCTGCTTCTCGTCGTGGAAGTCAGCAGACCGGGCAGCTCAGTCATGGCACCTACTCCATCTTCACTCTTCCGCGCTGACACCAGGATCTCCACGCCGTGGGTGAAGGCGGGGAGCCAAAATGCAGGGGGCCACCCTCTCCCTCTTCCTCCAAAGTAGTCCGTCGGTCTTCAGGCAGGCGGGACTTCCAGGACCTACCAGGCTGGAGGCGAACGCAGCTGGCCCAGGAGTGGAGGCTGACATCAGGTAGCTTCAGAGGTCCGACGCATTCCATGGCCATTCCTCACGCACCAGCAGTCAGCAGCTCGCAGAATCCAGCAGTGAGGTTCGCTACACTTCGCATGTTTCAGCACCTCGAGATCCCCCTCCCCGCCTTGATCGTTGAGCTGCCTCCCACTGATGCGCTTCGCCAACTCGTACTGAGCCACCCAGGTCCCCGACGTCCACGACGACGGCGCTGTCGCACCGGCCAGTTGGTCCGCGGGCTGGTATTAGAATATTCCCAGCCACTCCAGAGCCTGGAGATCCCCTATCCGCCACCTGGGGACGCGACGAGTTGCAGAATAGTCGCTGCGCCCTAGCTGCTGTAGTCGCCTCGTGCTGACAGATGTCCGCATCCTTCGCTGGTCCCAAGGGGCGGGTAGATCCCGGAGTCGGAGCAGCCACGAGCACGATGTTCATCCCTCAGCAGCCAAGACTCGTTCGGGCTAAGAACATCGGAGTTGTGTGTATACTCGAGCGAGCGTCGTTTCTCCATTGGCTGCTGCGTGGCTATGAAGTCACTCCCTTTCTGAGCGGACAGCACGTGATTGGACTACACAGTTGTGAAGTTTTCATTTATTGGGACAGAGTTACTCTGGGCGTGTCAAATAGAACATGTTCCAATGACGAACGTTTTGCAAAGGAGCGTGTGTTTGAAATTTAACGTGTCCCCAAATAATAACGCGAATTTTGCAGGTCTCTAATCACAGAGTAAATAACAATACAGACGTGCAATAGCAGCTTATTCCGCCAACTGCAGCCGCACACGACGCCAAAGTGGCGCCACTGGCCAGCAACATGCCGGAACGCCGTTCGCCAATCAGCGCCTAGTAACTTACTTGCCAGCCGACAGCATAACCATTAGAGAACCTTTCGCAGCTCGCGGTAGCCAATCAGACACAAAGCTCGTTCCCAGACCCTCGCATAACCAACCAGAGGATGGGTACGCGCACATCAAAGGAACTGCCACGCCATTTCTTCTCTGTGTTTTTCTTTACTCTGTGCCTTTATAATACATATCACTATTTGCATTTACTTTTACATACATTTAAAACTTTCACAAAAGCACAAAATAAGTACGATAAATACACGCACACTCATGGAGTCCTCCCATTAAATGTATTGTTAAATGAATATATAAAACGTGGGCCTATTATACTAGTTACAATTTTCTTAAAAGTTTTAAAAAATGTCAATATTTATTTTTTGTAGTTAATTAAAGTGNATACTAGTTACAATTTTCTTAAAAGTTTTAAAAAATGTCAATATTTATTTTTTGTAGTTAATTAAAGTGGTTTATACACAAATGAGTAAAGCTTTCTAAGTTACTTGAATTTCTGGTATTGTAGTTTCCAGCAGGGGGCCTAGTATTTGTGCAATTATTTTTAAGAAATGATCGTGAAGTTTAAAAAACATTTCCCACGCTTAACCCAAAATGTTTAAATATAAGCTAAAAGTTCTCTTAAATGATCTCTGTTTCTGACTATTGATGATTCCCATCATGGAAAGCCGTAAACACAGTATACTAATTTTTATTCCGATGTGTTGTTACACCGATGAAAGNTGATGATTCCCATCATGGAAAGCCGTAAACACAGTATACTAATTTTTATTCCGATGTGTTGTTACACCGATGAAAGAAAATTCTTTGTGATTTATATCAAATTTCTTAGTATTCTTGACACTGTTGTCATACTTAATGTTTATGTTGCAATATGAATGTCAATATAATTTTTATGGAGAAATTAATGTTTTCTTTAACATACCAGTATATTTACAGTTTGTAAATATATTAGCTACCTATAAAATAAGTTTACCCTAATTTCTATAAATATTTTTGGAACGTTTTAGTCGATTAACAGCAAATATTACTTTTATTGTTATTTTATAGTACTTAAAAATTTTATTCACCACCTGCAGTTGTCCAAACGTCATTGCCGAAGACGGAAAAAGGAAGACATGGATAATATAGCATCTTAAGTATTTTACTTTCGTTTATGGTCCTTGGAATTCGTAACGGGTAAACAGATTGAAGTAATTTCTTCTGCGATTTATACGTTCTTGTCATTATAACTGGTTATTCTTACAAAAAAATTATTTTCTTTTACCTACACTGCAATTGTTTAAAATCTAATTAAATTCATGTTATATACGTTATTAACTAATTTGCTACAATATATTATTACGAATTGACATGCAAGACTCCACATTTCCAAACGAAAAAAATTGAAATAAACTATGTGACCCTTTAAACAGTCCCAATTTACAACAGTGAAAATTTTCCGCTTGTATATAAAAATAATTTTTTTTTCGAACTGCCCGATAAATACTAAATTTCGCATACAATTGTCAGCAAACAAAATATTTTTTAACAAAATAGTAATGATTTTTGTGTGAATAATATAGAAGTAATGTTTCTGTTACTTGCGAACACAATTTTTTTGGAAGCAATAAGAAATTCGTACGGAATCTATTTTCTACCAAAATAATAAATTGAATTAATTCTTCTCGAATGTCCACTCTTGTAACTACTTTTCATGAAAAAATTTTGGACACGTTTTTTTAAGTACAGCAAAACCTACTGAAATTAGTAAATTTTAATTTTTTCTTATTTTTAAATACTTTTGTATGCTTTGTATGAATCACGGAAGTGATTAATAAAAGTGTTAAGATATTATCATTCAGCTAGATTCCATATACCACTTAGGCCAAGACGGGGACGTCCCCATCTTGCTTTTGATAGATTGCAGGTATTTTTTAGATCCAAAATCCATGCCTACTGTTTTCTCGTAGCAAAGAAGGGCTTCCAAAGTAAACTTGTAAGGGTTTGGTGAAAGGTATGTCGACGTGAGTAGAGTTCCATAATTTCACCAAGAATATCAATGCAATGAAAATGTTTTTTTGTGGTGTATCTACAAGCATTACTACGGTTGTCAAGATTGAATTATTTTATTAGCTAAATTAAGCGAAAATCTGAGTGACCCCACTGGGAATCGAGCCCGGATCACCTTGGTGGGAAGCGAGTGTTCTAGCCACTACACCACTGTGCCCCCCCCNAGTTGTTACAGTAGCGTTTATTTTCCTCCTTTGGCCGAGGGGAAAAATCATTTTATGTCTGTTTTGGGTATTTTAATATATGGCCCTTATCTAGATAATTTTTATTTTCAGACAAAATGGCACGGACGTATAAAAGAAAGACAGAACGACAGAGCTGGTCCGAAGAGTCGATGCGAAAAGCTACTGAAGAAGTTGTGCAAAAAACGATGGGTTATTGTAAGGCAGCTGCTGCTTTTAACGTTCCACTAACAACACTGGAGAGGAATGTGGCTCTGTTTCGACAAAATCCTCGTCAGTAGCTCAAGGTAAGTCTGGGATCACTTCAGTCTGTGTTTACACTTGAAGAGGAAGATGAACTGGTCGGTTACTCTAAAGAAATGGAAGGCATGTTGTTTGGTCTAGGCACTGCTGATCTAAGAACACTGGCTCTTCAGTTAGTTGTGAAAAATGAACAAGAATCACACGTTTCATATAGCAAAAGGAGATGTTGGCTTCGGCTGGCTATCACGTTTTACGAAGCGGCACCCAGACTTGTCTTCGAAAACAGGGAACTACTTCCGCAGAGAGAGCCATGGGCTTCAACAGAGTAGATTTCGTGAACTACCAGGGCAGCTGTATGACAAATACAAGTTAACTCCAGACCGAGTGTATAATTGTGATGAAACGAGTGTGTCCTCAGCGCAAAAGTCAAAATCGAAAATCATCTCTGCGAAAGGGAGGAAACAAGTTGGGGGCTTTAACATCCGCACAGGAAGCTCGAACTTTGTATCAGTGCATCAGAAACTTACATGCCACTGATGACGATCTTTCCTCGGCATAGGATGAGAGACGAATTGATCGACGTCGCTGCACCTGGAACTTGGGTGGAATGTCATCCTTCAGGCTGGATGCAGTCTGGAATATTCGCCCGGTGGTTCGAAAGGTCCGTGCAGTTTAAGCACGCATCCAAAGACAACCCTGTTCTACTTCTAGTCGATGGCCATGCTACGCACACAAACAATCTTCAACTCACTGATATGGCAAGAGAAAACGGGGTTATCTTGCTCTGTTTTACTCCACACTGTACCCATCGCCTCCGGCCACTGGATGCAACTTTCATGAAGCCACTCAGCACCTATTATGAAGTTGAGGTTACCAACGGTTGGGCAGATATATTGTCGGGGCACTGGGGACACTGAATAAATTATTAATATGAAATATTGTCGTGCTGTGATCTGATGGGCTGTCGTATCGTGTTCGTCGGGCTATTGTTATTTTTCTTCAAATTACCTTCAATTTTTATTGAATTAAATTCAGTGAATGCTATATGTTGTCATTGAAACGTCACAATAGCGGTTATTTTCTCTTTAAATTTCTTAAATGTCTCGTTTTCCTTCAAGATTTTCATTTCGAACATGTTCTATATTTTCTTGAATCTAAAATTTCAGTCGCTGATCACAGCTTTTCTGTCAATGTTAACGGAAGTGATCTCATAATAATAGAGTTACGTGCACATATTTAAAGTTGTTAGAAAATAAGGCCGCGTATTAAAACAAAAAAAAAGAGACTATAATATGTAGAAAATTTGTTGTGGTTTAACCAATTATTTTCGTGTCATGCATGGTCCGTAGATACTTCTAAAAATTTCCATTTGCTATTTTTTAAACTGGTTTCATAAAAAAAAATCATGATAAACTTTTATGTGGTGACTTGAAAGCTTATTGAATAACACTCATTGAAAGGCAAATGAAGTGATTTTCTAGTTCAATAAATTTAATTAAAGTAATTGAATTCAATAAATATTTTATCGTGTGAAATGGCCTTTATTCCAGCTAAGATAGACAGCGTTCTCGTTGGCTCTTCGTCCTTCTAATCTTTCCGTTCGTGCGTTATCGTAGTAAGTTGATTATGTTACGGATACTCTTTATTTGAAATGCGAGAAAAATGTAGGCTAAACCAGATTGCGTGTGCATATCTCGTTTGCATGAAAAAACAATATAAGTTGGTAGTGTTGAGTAGGAGAACTGGCAGATTGAATCTGTTGTTGACTTCACAAACAAAGCCTTAGGAGCATGCAAACAGTCGTATTACAGAGATGGAATAACAGCTCATCCTGCGAACTTCAGCCGCATACGCCACCAGAATGACGTCAGCATGTCTGGAATAAACTACCATCAGAGGTTAGGAACGCGGCTACGTTCTCGGCATTTAGGAGAAGGTTCGGGAAACACAATCAAAAGTCGCCCATGATTCCATAAACATAGCTAACTTTATACTTATGCACACATTATATATCGCATGTTGTTTGTGTTTGGCATGATTAGCTAACTGTTTTTACACATAAATTATTTTTATTCGCATATTCATTCGTATTTCATTAGTAGTTGACTAAAATTGAGTATTATTATTATGCATTTCCCAGTTTATAACTTTCAAATAATTTTCTGTTTATAACTTAGGACTAAGTTCATAGGTTAAGCATATTAATTTTTCACGTTTACTCTTGTTAAGGTTACTTCCACTATAAGTTGGGAAGATCAATGTTAAAAGTTTGCAACCAAACATTTTCGCCACTAGGTAAGCGCTAGTGTCGGCAATGTACCAGATTTTCTACATCATAAATAAAACATGTAATAACTTCGTAACTAAGTAAAATATTTCTCTTTTATTATTCAAATAGCTTAGAAGTTTTAATTAAAAGTTACCTTTTGGAACACTGCGCACCTAGCGGCGGAAATTTTCCCCATGCTAAACTCTACCATAAGAAATTTCGTTTTGTTCCTAACTTCAGTAGAATAAACCTTACTCTTGTTTAAACTGGCTAAGTGTAAGAAAAGGCGTACCAACTTAACTTCGCCATAAAAAGAGACGATAATAAATAAATAATTAATAAATGTTGGAACGCCGTTCGCCAATCAGCTCTCGGCAGCCTACTCGCCAGTCAACTGCCCAGCCAATAGGAAACCTGTCGCAGCATTCAATGACCAATCAGACGCAAGGCTCGTTCCTAGATCCTCGTGCAGCCAATCAGAGACTGGGTACGCCCACATCAAAGGAACCGACACGTTATTTCGTGTCTGTGTACTCGTGGTCGTGTGTAGATAAGTAGGGCCACCCGATTTTCGCGGAAATAATTCCACGAAAACTAGATTTCAATGTCCTACTTGCACACATGCAGTTTTCCTTCCATTATTGGCCGCGTGCCTTCGTCAAGACGGTGTGGTATTTGACTGGACCAATGGGAATTAGGGTTACAGCGGTACAGAACTCCTGTGATTCGTGGGCAGGCACATACGACGCGTAGCAGTTGAAACCAACCAATAGCGCAAGTGGATCGGAGTCAAAAGTGTTTTGAAATACAGCTTGACAAGAAGTCTTTCCGCGAAAATCAGGCGTGTCTATAGATAAGTCAAAGCGCAACGATAAAAATATAGTTTTAAGAATAATTGTTTGAAACACATCAGCATCAGTCATGATTAGTTACATGGTAAATTTTCGATGTTTGCAATTTTATTATTACAACCGAGAGTGTAATGCCAATTAACGCGCGTTTCTTCTAGCGGATTAACCAATTCATTCTGTTGGATTTAATTTATGCGCATATTACGACAGTCAGCAATACGCATAATTGTTACAGTCTAGACCAAGCGCCACGCAAACTTAAAAATTATATTAAAAATTATATATGTACTCGATTTTCAGTTGTTTGTACAATATTGTCTAAATGTTTGTGTCAGTGGCGTACGCAGGCCCATTTTTTGGAGGCGTCGATCGAAAATGACTAGGATTTTTTTTGGGAAGGGGTGAGGGGATTGCTATAAAAATTAGAGACTTGCTAACCATAGTTACTTTCAGGATTACAATTTGGCAGTAATTAAGCTTATTTCATGATAAAATAATGCACTTTCTTCTTACACTTATTTATTTTTGAACCAAAATATGTTTATAAAACCTTTGGCAAACTTCAACATTTTATTTAGTTGGCACAGTCTTTAAGTGATCAAAACTAATATTAAATGTTGGCACATTTTCCTCATACAATACCTGCTGCAATATCTATAATCCATTCGTTAAGTTGCTTCCAACTTTTCTGAAGTCCTTCTAAAGTTCTACTTCCAGGCAACTCCTCCCCCTCATACAAACAAGACTTAACTTAATCTAGCTAGATATAAAATTACACCAAAGACACAACGCGCCGCATTTGTGCGCACTCAGTTTAATTACATTTTGCATTAGAACTAGTTCTCACTAGGCATTACCAACACATCCATTTTCTTTCTGGTATTATTCATATGAACTGTAAATTAAATATATTTTATAGATAAAATATGAATAAAAGTTACGTTTAACAGAAAATAAGACACTTTTATGTTAACAGAAACATGAAGCTCTTACGTCACGTGACATATATTTAGGAAACAACAGAGCACGTCATACATAGGGAGATTTTGCAAAAGTTTCATTCAAAAAGTGTGAATATACTGGAAATAGACTATATCCACAATTTCGTGCTCACGGGAGAGATTTTCTCACCGGTGCTAGACTGACGTGAGCAGAAAATGTTACAAGAAAATGTTTTTGAGCTGGGCGTTATCTCCTTTTAAACATTTCTCTTTCTTTTCAAATGTTCGCCTATTTTTCCGCTGCGCTGTTGTGAAAGTACGTTCCCTTTCCCTTTTTCTGTTTCTCTCTCGCCGTCTGAAGGTAACGCAGCGCCAGAAGTGAAAGCCAAAATCAGTTCGGATTGCGCACGGAATAGGGATTCTGGGAGCCGTCCTAAATATAGTGATTATACAACGAAAGGGAAAATTAATGGCGCGGCTGAGAGGCCTTTTTTAAAACAGAAAGAAATATTGAACGTTACACATTTTTCACGCAGTGTGTGAGTGTAGCCTACTTTGTTTGCTCAGTTTTTTATATGCCTTCCAGGACGAAAGAAAGGAGAGAGAAGGAAACGGGTGGAAGAGGAGGAAACACGGATCACTTTACCTTCATAAGCAAAATGAAATAGCGAAAGGAACCGATTCGCTCGCGGCCTTGAAAGAGAGGACAAGTAATAATAATAATATAAATAAATCAAACAAAACAAGTGTGAAGAAAAAAATGCCAGTGTATTCGTTCAGCAAGCTAATGCAAAAGCGTAATGTTTATTTTTGCTGGTTGTCAGAGTAAGGCAGGTGAGCAGATAACATTTTGAGTTTAATTTACGAATTGTCTGTAGTTTACTGCTGTTGGATTTTTCGAGGAAGTTTACGCGACCTTTGTAAATGCTGTGTTGTGTGTTTTTAGTGGAGTTCAGTCGTATTTAAAGCTAGAATTAGCCGATGTTGCGAAATTACCAGCTAATTCTTTCTCAAGCATTCTCTCTCTCTCTTTTTTTTACGCAACGCTTTACAATGTAATAACCTTCAACTACTGTATTTGTTTTATAGGCCAGGTGATTTTTAAAATACAGAAGAACAGCGCGATAAAAAATAGCGCACATTTCAAACTATATAATTAAGTGGGAGTGGTGTGTCGTACCGAAATGTTATAACATCTGATCTCGTGGGAGTTGGGAGTTCAGTAATAGTGAAAGTAGAATCATAAGAAGAGATTGTCTATTGTGACATAACAAGAACACTGCGGGGACTTTTACTTTCCTGTTTCAGAACCAGGCTACCTCAAATGGTGTACAGCGTGCTCTCTTTCAGCGAAACTGAGCTAAAATGACTTCGGGAAGAATTGTGGCAGGTGAAATATGTTTTCGACGGAAGAATTGTGTTGTGTGCGAGTAGAAAACCAGCTGCACGACCCTGCATCTGTCTGCGGAGCGAGCAAATTACCGTGGGATTCCAGCAAGCCCAGTGTAGCTCGTTGACTGTACTTCGCGGAAAATGCTAAAAACAGGAGAGTTCATTTATTTGTTAAAAAGTATCGAGGCCTTAGAACCGAAAATGTGATAACTGTGGGTGAAAATGAAAGTGCATTACAAATTTCGAATGAGATATTTAAAAACAATGCGCGCTGTAAGCGTAGCGAAGTGTATGTATTTCCTCTTCTGTGTTCAAACTAATTGCTGCGAAACATGTGCAGGAATCGAGGAAAATATCAAATGTGTAAGTGCGTGACCAAAACCCCATGGATTACATAAGACAATAATTCAGCATTTTATTCAGCAGGTATGTGCTTTCATATATCAGAAATTTTTACGAAGTAAGTTATTTAAATAATTAGTGAACTTTGGTGCATGTTTTAGACCTAGTATGGATGAGTCTGTGCATAATTTAGGGGCTGACTCCCTGGGAACCTGGGGCACTAGGTTGCAACTGTGGTTTTACCAATCTGTGCTCGCATTAGCACTAGTTAGTTAGTTTAAATCCAGAAGGCCACAGTACAGCTGCAGTGTTGGTGTTTTCAGAAAGGTGTATTTGAAAGTAAACTTATCCGAGTGCAGAGGTTTTAATTTGCGTGCATCCATCAATCAGGAGTATGGGTAAGAAGAAACTTTTTGTGTCTTGCTATGGGCGTACAACTGAAATTGGCATAGTGTACCTACCGTGTTGTTGGGTCTGTGACGACAGATTTGAAAGTAAACTTATCCGAGTGCAGAGGTTTTAATTTGCGTGCATCCATCAATCAGGAGTATGGGTAAGAAGAAACTTTTTGTGTCTTGCTATGGGCGTACAACTGAAATTGGCATAGTGTACCTACCGTGTTGTTGGGTCTGTGACGACAGACTTTCTAGAAAAATAAACTAAGTTAAGGGTGGTGCAACTTGACATGAATGATAATTTTGTATGTCAGCAAGTACTTAACAGCTCGTGAAGCTAGGGCTCGACTAATTAGAAGGGTTTCCTGTCGCAACTGGATTCGCAACATTCATATGGTAGTTCCTGCTGGCATTGCATGCAGAAAGTTTGTGGAGCTTATTAACTTGTGTATTTAATTGTTTTTAGTCCCCTGTTTTTACTATTGAAAGGGATGCCACCTGGATTCCATGTTTTACTGGAAGGGAGTTGTCCAAAGCAATTTACAAGAAAATACATGTTACATTAAACATACAAATATAAAACGTACATTAAACAAATTTTGCAAAAAAAAATCACCATACAATAAACATTTCATTGTATATACCTTGAGTCATATCTCATATTTCAAAACAACATACCTGTAAGTAACAGTATATATAATCTTACAGTTTACTCATGTATTTATAAATGATAATTTAAGATGTATACATATTTAGATGCATGTAAATAAACGACGACGATACCTACACATTTGGAAGAGACTTAGATGGCTTGGATGCAGATCATGATAGTGTGATGCATCACCTTGGATGTGCACTTTTAACACAGACCAGAAGTGTGCATGGCAGATTATACTTGAGGGGGAAACTGAGTGTTCAAAACAAGACGTGGCATTAGTCTGTCATCAGTATTACAGCAAGGCTGTGCATAATGAATTTACGTTTCGTATTACATTCTCCTCCTCCGTCAGAGCGTTGTGCTGTGGAAAGTTCAGGAATGTTTAAATTTTTTGAGAAAAATGCAAGGAAAATAACAAGCAGACATGTCGAGGGGGAAAATAACCCACCCCGAAAAAAATATTTGTGGTGTCTGTGATGACCTTGTCGGGCATGACTGTGAACACAGCATTTTGTAAGTAACTGAGCGCCTTAATTGAAAAAAAAAATTCATGCCAGGAACTGCATAAGACCATTACATCTTTATTGACCGAAAATTAATAAAAGTATTAAAAATTTTTGATACATGTGTGAAATTTAAATTGATAGCAACTTCAACCAGTTTCTTACAGTAGGAATGTATTTATATTTGTAACAATTCCACATATTTACTTTAGGAACAAAAGCAGTTGTTCGTTGCAAGACTGTGTGGTATTCATAGATTAGGGTCGCTAGTTCTCCCATATTCTATGGCTTCTCCCGTACTTTACCTACATTTTATCATGTCTCGTGTATTCCATACTTTTATAATGTTTTACTCTGTGTAAATTTAGTAAAATTTTATTTAAGATTATTATTTTTCTTTATTCATTTATCAATAACATCATATTGCTAAAATTTGTGTATCATTATGAATCATCTTTCACAAATCACAATTAGTAGTGATGAATGTTGTTAACAGAATATTTTTTAATAGGGCAGGCGGCTCAGCAGTGTAAAATTCTTGTTAGTTTCACTCTGTTTTGTGAAAGGGTTTATAGATTGTACATTTTTCTGAATAGGTATATGTCCAGTGGTAGGCCAAATGTGTTAATAGTGCTGTGGGACTTATTTTAAGACCAATTTTTGTAGAATTTTTTTATAATTTTTTTCTTAAGGTAAAAAAACTGAATAATGTCATGATAGCACAATTTTATAATTTCCAAAACCTCCCTTATGTTTGTTTCAAAACACTCCACACCTGAGTATACCTGAAGGATAAATATACACAAATTTTTAATACCACTTGTTGAACATAAAAAAAAGCTGAAGTCGCACATACTCAGGTTTGGTAAGTCTGTTCGAGGTATGTTCGCACTTTTTGAATGAAACCTTTGGAAAATCACCACATACATTACATGTTTGGTTGTTTCCTAGATATGTTGCGTGTCACAAGTGTTTTGATAAAACAAGTAAATTTCTGTTGGCATAAATGTATGTTTGTTAAATAAAACTTTTTTTTTTATATTCTATCTATCAGTTTTAATAGGTATTTCATTTATAATTAATATGAATAAAAACAGAGGGAGGTGTGTTGGTAATGCCCAGTAAGAAACAGTTCTCGTGCAAACTATTTCTAAATTGAGCATACGCAAATGTTGTGCATCGTTTCGTTGGTTAAATTTCCTACTCGGTTAAGCTTTGCTCGCATGAGGCGGAGGATTATCCTGAAAGCATAACTTCAGCGAGCCTTCAGAAATTTTGGAATCAACCGTGAATGGACTAGGTATATTATTTCGCATGTGGTTCTGAGTTGTCTGTATTTCAGACCCCTCTTGTATTCCCATCACTCTCTGCTTTCCCCAGCAAACCCTGTCTGAAATCTTTATTTCTGAAATACTTCACCTGTGCAGGAAGCCACTGCCTAATAATTTTGATGGCATGTACGTTAACATTCATAAAACTCTGGGCTAACTTTGCAGTGTTGACTATAGCAAAGAAACTGCTATGGAATGGCTTTTCATATTTGTGAAATGGGAAATGTAGTATGCTAATGATCAACATTTTTTTAAAAAGTGAGTTTTATTTTTAAGATGCTGAAAGGTTTACATTTGAAATACCTAATAAATTTCTAAGTAATTGCAACACAGTGTATTATAAACACAGTATTTACATAAAAATTATGTGTAGTTTCATACTGGGAGGAGGGGGTGGAGCCGAAAATGTCTGTTTGATGATTTTTTGTGGATAAATATAAAAACTGTTCTAGTTTATCCTAAAAATCAAAATTTAAAGTAAGTTACTGTTATATTCAACTAAAACGAGAAGCCTTTCCTTACCCCTAACGAGAGTACCCATGCATTAAATATTCTTACTGTCATGTGGCGACGTCTGGTTTTGTGGATTACGAAGTTGGTACCTGCATTAAAATAGCAGCTGATTTCAGTAAAATCTCACTTCATGTGCACAACAAGTAGTTGCAAGTGTGACAACAGTATTAAGTACATTTTTAAGTAAGTTTCATCAACTTACTTTGGCGCAAGCCAGTAAAGTAAGTTATCACTGAAAAAGAAAGTTTTTAAGACTGTCATAGAATTTAAAACTTTTCGTAACTTAGTAGAATGTTGTATTTTTTGGAACTTGTTTATGATATGTCATAGCTGTTTACAAGTAAGTCATGATGTCACCCCAATTTTGTTCATTATGGCATGCACATCACCTCATTTACCCATCACAAACTCCCCTCCAACATCCCAACAGGACAGACAGCCTTTGGGCAGAGGACATTAAAACATTATGTAGTTATTGGTATTGGAGCAGATGGGCTGAACTTTACTATGTGCAATACCATTACGGTATGCGAAATAAACTTAGTTACAAAATTAAGTTGACACTACCAAGATGATGTTGGGTAGCATATTTGAGCATATTGGTTCAGTTTATTACATGATTAATATTTTATAGATCTACTCATGGGATTAGTAAGTACATGGTAGATACTTCTGCCCAAGTATACTACCTGATACCTAACGAAACCTAACTGCTTGTTGGTTGAATCACAACTTTTACACAGCAAACTAACAACCTTTTTGCATTTGGATTATGGCACAATACAACCAATAGTGTAAGCCTAAATATTTACACTACCAGTCCGTATATTTAGAAACATAATTCATTATCTTAGATTCCATTCAATCCCACTCAGTTTCTTCTGTCAACCATTAACCATGGCATTCACATAAACCATGATTAACTTTGCATCTACTACCAACAATGTACTTACTATTTACATTATTAACATGGGTGTCAACAAAGTTCTAACAATTCAATACTTTTTGTGCCATACTACTAAACACATAATGTACAAACCCATTGAAGTATGCTTGCATTATGTCATCTCCAAGTATAAACACTTATTTCCTTCATTTGTCTAATTTAAGAACTTGTATATTATTTTGTTGATAAACATGTGGTTTGGACTAATTGTAATACCTAAAGGAAAATCACTGAACAGTTTATGAGTAATAGCTCTAGGATGGCTTTGGCACCAGATTTAGTAATGTCACATTTTTGTAAGACACCTTCCTGTACTCTCTAGGAGTGTCCATCATAACATTGGCGTGAATCAGCTAATGTGTGACAATAATAATATAACCGTCACCCGCACTTGGGCTACCGCTCGGTGGCGAACTCATTTACCTCTCCCCAACTAAACTCCCTTCCTGAATTTTCCAACCCCCCTCACCGATACCAATTCCTCCCGCAACACATTCCACTCCCTCATAGACCTCATAAGCATAGATTGCCTACCCATCTCCGTTCTCCTCCATACCTTCTGAATATTCTCACTGTTGTTTCCTCCCCCTCTAAACACCCCCTTAGTAACCTTCCCTACCCTCCCTCTCCATACACCATCCTGTATGTCCTGACCATTCTTTCAACTCTCCTCCTGTCCTTCAATGAGCTCTATCTCATTTTTTCATCATCATGGATGGCCTGTAGCGGGGTAGGATTGTTCAGGGATGACAGGAATAGCAAATTAAGCAATGGGGCAAAGGAGATGGAAAGGGTCTTTGAAGTCAAACAGATAGGAGAAACTTTGACCACCAAAACAGAGGTAGGGGGAGAAGGTCTGGCCACTTAAAGGAGGAGAAAAGGAAATCAGTGTGGGGATTGCATTAAGTTAATGGTGGTTAAATTTAGAAGCTTCTGGAGAATAGTTGCAGGATGTGGGACTGATGTAGTTATAGCAGGGGAGAAATGGCTTAGTGAGGAAGTGTTAGATAGTAAATGCAGACAAAATAAATTTATTATCTACAGAAGAGACAGGGACAAGAAAGGAGGTGGAGCAATGGTGTGCTTAAGAGAAGGCTTGGAGGGGGCTGAGGAATGGATTTGTGATGTGGTGGAGGCGATGGAAATTTTGATAAGAAGGAAGGGGTAAAATGTGTGAAGTGAGTGAAGAGATTTGGGCGGCTCATAACAGCAAGGTCTTGAGAGCCGATGAGAGTCAATGAGGTTGAAGTGAGGTGAGTATGGAGCGGGGCCGGAACGCAGGGGCAGGGGAAATGGGTCCCCGAGAAAACCAGCCAACCAGCGACATCACCCGGCATGATTCCCACATGCGAAAATCTGGGGGAGAACCACTGGGAATTTAATCGGGTTTGCCTAAGTGTGAGGCGAGTAGTCTAACCACTACGCCACCGCAGCTCCGGGAGGGGTAGAAGCATCAGTTTGCTAACAGTGTACAGGCTGCCAAGTCAGGGGTGGCAGGCAATATAGGAGGTCAAGGAAAGTTATTGATAAACTGAAGGATAGGCAGCGGACAGTAGTGGCTGGGAACCTGAACATGCTGGGTGTGGAGTTGTTAGAGGGGATAGACAACATGATGCAGAGGATGGCATCACAATTATTGAACAAAGAGTTGGTTCAGGTAGTGGAGTCACCCACAAGAAGAAATGGAGAAGGTGTTGGGGCAGTGCTGAGTGTGGTGGTGGTGAAGCCAGAGAATGCCATAATTGGTTCAGTAGTCTAGATGGCATCAGTGACCACAATATTCTGGTGGTGGAAATAAGAATTGGAAGGCTGAGGATAGAGGATCCCAGGGATAGAGTAATATGGCAGTATGGGAGGAGAAACAAGAAGGGGGCAGAAAATCTCTTGAGGGATAGGTTTTGACAGTGGGCAAAGGTAGAAAGTGTAGATGGCTTGTGGAATGAATTTAGAGGAATCGTAGAGAAAATGTTGCAGAAATTGGTCTCACAGAAAATAATAAAGGCTGGGGGTGATCCTCTGATCTATGAACAGGAGATAAAAACGATGAAGAGAAAGTGTAGACAAATGTACGCATGGTGGAAGAACACAGGATCAGATAGTACTAGGGAAGGTATGAAACACTTGTGGAGGGAACTAGGAAGGCTTATTAAGCAGGCAAAGTATGAATACCTAGGCAGCATGATAGAAGAAGGGAAAGGAATAGATGATATTGTATGGATATATTAACAACTGACAAGGAAAAAGCTGAGTTGCTGCAAACCCAGTACTTGTCAATGTGTGAGGTGCAAAATGTTTGGAAAAGTCAAAGTGAGGGGAAAAGTAGAATGTACAGAAATCTCAGGATAAGGGAGAAGGAGATAGCTAAGGTTATAGGGGGATTACAGAGTAACAAGGCAGTGGGTCCAGATGGTATGGGAATGGAACCCTAAAGAGTAGATATCTTGAAGTGTTGTTTAGAAGATCTAAAGAAGAAGACAAGTTGCCACAGCGTTGGAAGGAGGCATTAGCGGTACCGGTATACAAATAAAGGGAAGAAAGGAAAAATCCTGGCAGGCACAGGCCTATGTGTCTCACATTGAGTACAGGGAAAGTGATGGAGTGGCTGGTAGTACAGTATTTGGTAGAGGTTATGAATGAAAGAACTTGCTGTAGGAATGACAACATGGTTTTAGGGCAGATTACTCATGTGAGATGCGACTGGCTGGACCGATAGAGTGGAGTGGAGAGATTTGTGTAGCTTTTAACATTGAGGTCTTGAGAGCAGATGACGGTGAAGTGAAGTGAGTATGGAGCAGCGCAGGAATGCAAGGACGGGGAAAATGGGAGATATCCAAGAAACCCAGCAGACCAGCTGCATTATCTGCAACAATTCCCACGTACAAAAATCCGGGAGTGGCCCCGTACTGAATCAAACCTGGTTCGCCTAGGTGGGAGGCAAGTAGTCTGACCACTACAACACTGGGGCTCCTAGACTGCTGGAGAATTTGGTGCAGGCAGTAAATAAGGGGAAGCAGATGGATGCCTGCTTCATAGATTTTGAGAAGGCCTTTTATAAGTTGCCCCACGGGAATTTGATGCAAAACGTGTATGAGCTACTGGATGATAAGTTGGTAATGGATTGAATAGGGAAGTTCCTGAGGGGGAGAAAATAGAGGGTGGAAGTGAGGGAGTCCTTGTCAGAGGAAGGTGGGGTTACATCAGGGGTTCCGTAGGGTAGCGTGCTGTGCCTCTTGTTGTTCACCATTACGGTTAATGGCTTGGGGATAATGGGGGGTGGCAAAGCAAGGCTGTTTGCAGACAATTAGTTGTGTGCTGTATTCAGAGGTGGGTGGGGAAACAAGTTGCAGGAGGACATAGAACAAATAAAGAGGTGGACAGAAAGGATGAACATGAAGATCAATATAAGAAAGACAAAGGTTGTAGGGTTCACTAGGAAGAGGAGAGGGTATAAATGACAAGGGCGGGAGATAGGAGAAGCTTCATAGTAAGTATCTAAGGGTGGTGATTCAGCATGATCTTAGGTGGGAAAAACAAGTACAGAGAGTGGTATCAAAGGGAAGAAGGGCTTTGTGAATGTTGGGAAGGTTCTTGAAGGTGGTTTAGTGGTAGGGTTACCAGACGTCCTCTTTTACTGGACATGTCCTTTTTTGAGGCCTTATAAACTGTCCGGCTGGGTGTTACAAAAAATTGAAATGCCCTCTTTTTTTCAATGAAAGGTAAGGCAGAGAAGTTTGACTTTTTTGTGGGTTTTTTATGTCATTAAACATTTAGTAACGGTGCCAACGAATTTCCTGCAAAAGTGCAAACTTTTGAAAACTATTACATGATTCTTTAGTCTTTGTCAACACTCATATATTTTAGCTGGCTTTTTTTTTACATGTCTAAGTTGAGAAGTACTCAATCTATTCAAAATTTTACGATTAATTGCTAGGAAATAGAAATCTATTAGAATTAATAAAATCGTTAAATAAAAACGATCAAAATGTATCTGAACCTGAGCTGTGTGAGAGTGATTAACTGTCAATTAACCAAATTGGGTCCAGTGCTTATGTACAACTCTGTTTTGTGTGAATACTTATATCTGTACATCAGAGGTAAAGGGCACTATGTCACAAATATGGAACTTTACAGGAGTGCTCATTACCTTGAAACCATGAAGGCATATAGTGCCCTTTCATACATGCTAAATCGCTTATTATTGAGTGTAGGAAACAGTGCTTTTCACCCCAGAAAAGAGCGTGAAAAATACAATGAGACAACGTCAAAACCTCTGTTTGTTAAATATGGACATAGTGCCCTTTACTTCCAATGCACAGATGTATTATTTGCTTGCAAAATACAGAGACATTTCTTCCCTATTTTCTTATTAATTACACTTATACTGTCACCACGCACAATTAAACACCCACTTCTGGCCACAAGGCACAACAGTTACTTACTGACATATGCACCCCAGTGGACTGACTGGCAACACCCTGGTGGTCACGAGGCAAAACAACCATGAGCAGACATGTCATGCCACTATCCAAAACAGAATGACACAGTCCTGTGCACATTTCACAATCCCATTTCATTGCATCTCCAGTATGGAGCGTTGAGTTCAATGTTTGGATGCAGATGTCATCACATTTCATGCAAAGCAAAGAATGTCTGTTGAAATTTTCGTTACAATATATTCATTATTGTTGAAGTTATTAACAGAAATCTAGGGTTGGCTTGAGTGGGACATCTTGTATATTTTTATATATAGCCTCCATATAAAGTTTTGCAATGGATCGCAGCTTGAAGCATACATCAGAAACCTTGTCCTCCTGTCCCCCCTAGAGGAATTGCTTTATACAAACTATTTTTACCTTTAACCATTAGCAGAGTATACACAAATGCAATAACATCTGTAGGTGGTGCAATAACAACTAAAATAATGTTAAGAAGTGTGTGTGGTGTGTGAAGGATAATCCCAAGAACAACATTTGGAAATTCATTCATATTGGAACACAATGCAAAATGCATATGATACGCAACCACAATGTCATTACTATGAGAATATTTAAAGGTTGAATATTTCTTAAACATTTAAGTACATTATCTTTAAAAAATTTCAAAATAATTACAAATTGAATATCAAAATGAACCCCGGGTAAAACCCTGATAATAAAACTTTAATTAATTAAATCCTGGATTGATTAAAAATTATATAAGTTAAAATATTACATGTACATAACTTTAGCTTTCCTTCCCCTT
>NQII01000010.1:1860882-1915882 GCA_002778355.1 Clitarchus hookeri
CACTGTACCAAAGTCTGTTCTGTTCACTTCAGAAAATGTATATTTATACATAAAAATCGCTGTAGAAGGCCACTGCCAGGTTGACTTAACAACAGCAAAACCTCGGGTTGCCCCATACTCCTGGTCGACACCAGATATGGACGACGATGTACACTCGTTGCAGGTGATGATTTTTGATGTTAGGTAGACTTGGTCGTGACAACCATCACATCTTTTTACGGTAAGGATTGTAGAAATGTATACAAAAAATTTAATATCTCAGAATTTCTTTCTTTCTTAATTTATGCCATTTTTAAAGTGAAAAGTGAACATGATTGGGGATGAGTCATGTACAAAGATACAATCTGCAAAAAATAAAATTACATTACTGAGAGGTACTAGGGAAAGTAATGACTATATCAGCTTTCTCCGTGTGTCTGGGGTTTTACGTGCTTGGAAAAATGCTAAAAAGTTGGTACATGTTAATGGCAGAAGCGATCTCAGCTAATTGTATGAATGACTGGAAAGCAAGGGACAGGATCTGAGTAATAGTGATCTCCTGGCAGGTTTAATCTTATTTCAGTATATATTTGTTTAATAATTGCCATGCCTAAAATAAGGGGTTTTGTTTTTGTAACCTGGTTGCGAACATTGTTATTCATGCATTCATTCAGTAAAATTGAAAGTCTTACTAATAATGTTTATTATCAACTGGGAGGTATGATATTGCAAGATAGGGATTTTGGGAAAAGGAAGGTTTGGTGAGTTACAACAAAAGAATTGTCTGTTCTTGAATCCATTGGTAAATTTAACTTAATTGATCCCCTGCTAAATGCTGAAGTAATTGATTCCCAGTGGGTGTTTTCACAGAGAAAGTGGAGAATGGTATCACATGCAAGAAAGTGAACCTCGTGACTCATGGTTAGCAGCAGTCTTTGCTTGATGATGAAGTTTTGATCCAGTTGCTCAAATGGCAAATGTGGGTTATACTCTGTCTAGCAGCTGAAAGGAATTTACACATACAAAAAGTCAATGTAAAGTCTGCAGTCTTGAAGAATCATCTATCAGTGCCAGTGTACATGATACTAGGTATGTTAAGCTGGTAAGGGAAGGAGAGCAAGGGATCCCTCTGCTGAGAGGTAGGGATGGCAGGACTGTATCAAATGACAAAGAAATATCGGAAATGCTGCAAGGCCAGTGCTTGTCAGTGTTTGAGGCAAAGGAGGATTGGAATAGGGAGGCTAATAGGGATTGGGTGTTGTTTAGTAAGTTTAAGATGACGGAGTGGGAGATAGCAATGGCAATCAGGAGGTTGAAGAGCGGTAAGGCAGTGGAACCAGATAGGATATGGAATGCAGCACTTAAGTTTGGTGGGAGAGTTAGTAAAATATTTTGAGGTGTTGTTTAGTAAGTTCTTAGGAGAGGGTAAGTCGCCACAAGGTTGGAAGGATGTGTTGGTGATCCCAATACAGAAGCAGGGGGATTATAGGGGGAGGCCTGGCAGCTACAGACCGGTGAGTCTTACATTGAGTACAGGAAACGTAATGGAGAGGGTGGTGATTCAGTATGTGATGAATGTTATGAACAAGATGAATTGGTTGGAGGAGTCACAACATGGTTTCAGAAAAGGATACTCATATGAGATGCAGCTGACTGGGCTGTTAGAGGATCTGGTGCAGGCAGTTGATGAGGGGAAGCAGGTAGATGCCTGCTTCATAGACTTTGAGAAGGCAATTGATAAGGTGCCCCATGGAACTTTGATGAAGAAAGAGGATGAACTGCTACGGGACAGGTGGGTAGTGGAATGGGTTGGTGACTTCCTCATGGGGCATAGACAGAGGGTGAAAGTGGGGGAGGCAATAACAGAGGAAGGAGAGGTTATGTCAGAGGTGCCACAAGGAAGCGTGCTGAGCCCTCTGTTGTTTACCATAATGGTAAATGACATGGGTTTGGGGATTAGGAGAAAAATAAGATTGTTTACACATAATTGTGTATTGTATGCAGAGGTGGGAGGGGGTGAAAACTTGCAGGCAGACGTTGACAGGACATGGTTGTGGGCCATGGAGAATAAAATGAAGATAAATGTAAGAAAAACTAAGGTAGTGAGGTTTACCATTAAGAAGGTGATAAGCAGAGACATGTACAGATGGGAGGAGTAAGAAATAGAAGAAGCAACATAATATAAGTATCTAGGGATTGTATTACAGGGAGACTTCAGGTGGAAAAGACAGGTAGAGAGGGTGGTTGCAAAGGGAAGAAGGGTTTTGGGAATGTTAGGAAGGGTCGTGAAGGGAGTCAGCATTGAAGTGAAGGAGAAGGCATATGGCACAATGGTACAGCAGATGTTAGAATATGCAGCAGCAGTAGGAAAGTTGAAAGACTGGTCAGTATGTACAGGATGGTGAATGGAGTGGGAGGGTGGGGAAGTTTATGCTGCCAGCTAAGTAAGGGGGTGTTTAGAGGGAGAGGAAACAACAGTGAGAAGCTTCAGAGGGTGTGGAGGAGAACAGTGCGGGGTAGGCAGTCTATGCTTGTGAGGTCTGTGAGCGAGTGGAATGTGTTGCGGGAGGAATTTCTATCTGTGAGGGGGGTTGCAAGGTTCAGGAAGGGCGTGGAAGAGGAGNGCGTGGAAGAGGAGTTTGGTCAGATAGGGGAGAGGTGAGAGAGCTCGCCACTGGGCGGTAGCCTAATTGCGGGTGTTGGTTATTATATTATAAGTTTCTATGGGCTGTTCATGGTAAAATGAGCACTTTTTGGAAGCCCTGCTTAAGATTTACTTGTGTACGTACACATTGTGTACGTACACATTGTGTACTCTTCCACCACATAGAAAAATTAACATTGATATGTTCCTCATCACTTTATTCATGCACCAATCAAATAAAACTGCGAAATTATTAAACAAATAAAATTTTACACATTCACATATTCTAACACTTAAACACACATAAAAAAACAGAAAGCAAAATCAATTATTTCAGTATCCACAATTTTTTTTACATAGCACTTATAATTGAATGTTATGTCATGGAACTACTTTCCCTCCGTCGCTACCAACTTTACTTGACACAGCCAGTTAATGTGCCTGTTTAAATACATGCAGGTAGAAGCAGTGACATTTGTCATAGGTTGATTTAAAAAGTGCTCAATTAACCATGAACCTATGCCAAAAGGTTTGCTATGCAGTGAAAGGAAAACATGTATGCTAAAAAAGGCTCCGTATGGGCTAAGGTAAAGTGCAAAATGTTGGAATGACTATTTTAATCTAGGGCTACTCAAAGAATATTTTGTTAGATCAAAAGTAGATCTTTGCTTCTACTATAATAGTTCAACATATATTCTCGTCTGGGTTGTTAAACTGTTTTTTATTTCAGATTCCATTGGTGATTTAGAGAAAATTAAAGTCCATTTAATATTTCAATTTAGTTTGTGAGCATTAGGTTATGAGCATGAGTTTTGGATTTTAGGTCTGAAAATTGTGATATGACAATGGTGATGTATCATTGTTAGTCAAAAAGCTTTGATTAAAATAATGGTGAAAAAGTTCAACATGTCTAACTGTAAATCCAGTAAAATATCAGTGGAACCTACATTAAATCCGATTAAACATTGACAATATTGTGAGAATTATACCATGTAACCTTATAAAGAATATACAGGGAGTTTGGTGTGCCGAATGCTAAGGTGGAGACTAGACCTATGCTTTTCAGGGTCATACTTTAGTAGATTCCAAAATTGTATTTTAATGTTACACATTGGAAAAATCTGAAAATGTCTTTTAAGGTATGTATAATTCACTGAGACTGTAGGTTAGAAATGTCTAAAACCAAATGCTACCGGCATTAGTATTACAGTCTTTGTTTACTTTTATTTTGCTTCAGATGTCAACTATAGGAAAGTGTATCTGGATTCATTATATCACTAAAAATGGTAATATTATTTTTTGGAATTCAAAAACGCAAACAGCTGTGGCTCTGAGCATTTGGAAATCTGAATATTATACCAACTATTCTTAACTATAAATGAACCTAGAATTGATGTAGGTACGATAGTTAAAACTATTATGAAGTGATAGGTTCTGTGTTATTCTCATTTTATTTCGCAATATGAATCAGCAAGACAGGTAGGATACATTGAAACTCGCAGAGAAAATGAAATACTGGTAGAACACAAAAAGTTGTATTTAACTTTTGAGTTTAAAGGTGTTGGGCTTTATGCTCTATGAGAGACAGAAATGAACTGTGAAAAAGAATGGCAAGTGATAATAACAAGTGTTGGTGTGTTGAATGGTGATTTACTAGGTTAAGCACCATCTTCGGAGCTTTAAAAAAGACAGAATATGAGCTTTAGAGCTCATATTCTGTCTTTTACTACCCATAAAAGTCATTACACCTTGCATACAAATAAAAACATGATCTCCCATCACATTTCAACCACCATTAACGCATGATTTATAGGCCTGCATAAAAGATGACAGATTAGTGTCTCATAAAATTATAGATATGTCGCATTAATGAAACCTAAGATTGACACATGCCATATTTGTAAAACACTCAACATGAAAAGAAAGATTGTGAAAGAATCCAAGATTGAGGAGGATATAATGATGGCAGAACATCAAACAAATGACCATCAAGTAAAAGCTAAGTTTGCATATCACTGCAAAAATCAATGACAATTTTTAGGCTCACTTTTCTAAAAAGTATTTCAGTTTGAACTTAACAACAATGTCTGACCATACTATCTTTTACTTCGGAAGAAGGACTTTGGAAAACATTAATACCAGACTGAAGAGACTCTAAGCTCCTCAGTAAGTAGACCATTAATGTATTTAAAAATGTTTCAAATGCCAACTGCACTTAACTTGTAAAAGAAACTCAATCAAGAGATGTCACTGCTGATTGTGAAATATTTTTTTTGTCCTCTTCCATTGAGAGTTGTTAACAATAGGTAATGATCATGACTTGTAGCCTTGTCATGCTCTTTGGTTTCAAACCCAAGTTGTCGAGGTATTGAGAACCGATGAGGGTGAAGTGAGATGAGTATGGAGCAGCACCGGAATGCAAGGGCGGGGGAAACTGGGGATCCCCAAGAAAACCCACTGAATAGCGGCATTGTGCAGCACCCTGCAATCCGGGGCGACCCTGCCGGGAATCAAACCTGGTTCGCCTTGGTGGGAGGTGAGTAGTCTAAACACTACACCACCACGGCCCCGAAGAAAAATGACATTCAGTGGAAGACAAACATATTACATTAAATTTTGTGTGTTTCTTTTGTGTGTTCCTCATTGATTTTTTAGTTTAGTCTGTTGATGTAGAAGTTTATATGGTTTTACATTAAGTAAATTTTAGTGCCTTGCCTCGTTTGTTTATCATTGAGAATGTTTGAAACTGTTCTGGTCTCCCAGAAAAAAATGTTCTTTTTTTGCCCTAGGGCCTAACTTAACTGTTAAGATTTCTGAATATGTACATGAGGACTCATAAAATAATGAATTCTTGTATGTGTGGTATTTTGCTCACTCTACTAGAAAACATTGTTTTTGTTTTTCAAATTTGTTATTTTGTTACTTTTGTGATTGTAGTTGGCAGCATACATTATTTAGTGCTGTAGGAGTTGACTACCCTTTGTGACTCTGAGATAGTCATTTTATCATGATTCATCTCACTTGCCAACTTGTGAAATTCAGTCACATAATCACATAATTTGTTTTATAGTCCATAATTTTTTAATGTAACATAATTTTTTGATCCGTTTGGTGTGGATTGTGCAAGGATTTTCACGTATTGCATTATATTTGGTGAAACTTCTGTTCTGGTCAATATTTCTACCATCAAGTTTTCTGGCAGCATAAATGACTATATTATAATCTTTTTCAATCTATGTTTTCCAAACTTTAGTGAAACTTTAGTGAATATTGAGCAATGTTATACTGATTAATTTTCTCATTGTGGTTAGATGTGCTGATGGATAGAATGCAAGTTACTGGAAAGTAGCTGTTATTCAGTACCTTTGCTGCACATAAATGTAAACTTTGAATTAACGATTAAAACAATTAATGATTGAAATTAATCCTTAAAAAAATTGGTCCTTTTTATTTAACTTATTAGTTAATTTTAAAACTACTTAACTTTTAACTCGTAATCATTAAAATATCTGGTTAACGATTAAAACTAACATTTGTTAACTTTGCAATTGCCTGGAGACAGAAGATGACAATGAAAGATATGCAAATGCCATTTATATCTTGACAAACTTCTTAAAAATACACAACATATTTTACGGCCGATGAGTGGCACACTACGATATACAGATTGATGCACTGACATTATCGGTTACCTATGTACTGAGTCGCACATTATCGTTAGTCACACGCAACGCGATTGTGAGGTAGGCGAGGTGCTACTGTCGTGATCTACCAATGCAATCTCTCGCTACGCAAATAGCACAGTTGATGGTCCTTGTGCGGCATGCACAGTTTGATTATTTTTGTAGTCACTGCACTGGTCTGGTTTCGTGCTAAGTTGTGTTGTAAAAGTTTATTTTAGAAGTATTTTGAAAATGGTTTTGTAGAAGATTGTTAATTCATCATTTTGATAAGTAGGCCTATCTGACTCAGCAACCAGCAACTAAGGTGTGGTAATTATATTTTTCTGGAACTGTAAATTGTGAGTTTCCTTTTATGTTTTGAATAAACACAGACAAAAAAGCTTTTCTGTGACTTTATTTTAACTGTAAAAATATTTGTGGTTCTTTAACTTTTAACTTTAATCAGTTAATTTTGTTTTAACTTAAAATTTAATAATCATTTAATTTACATGGATTTTAACTTCTAACTTTAAACAGTTAATTTTTATGACTTTAACTTTAATCAGTTAGATTATATTGTTAACTTTCCCAAGTATGCATAAATGGGCATGCGTCATGATCACTTTGCTTGCGTTAAATTTACAGTATCATACTAATTAAATTATATTGACCTTTTGTAAGTCAAAAGTTGTGTGTGCGCACACTGCTAGTTCGCAAACCTGTTTGGATATTAGTATTGCTTACATTGTATCATATTTAACTTGTGTGGCACATGTACAAGCAGTGCTGCTATACCTATGTTAAGCTGATGAAAGGTGAAACGTTTGTTTGATCTTGGCCAGACAGTTTCATCAGCCCAACTAAAGTGGACTTATTTCTTGCCAACGTACGGGACCTATTTAATGGAAATCCATCATAATGGAAACCCATCTATGAAGTGGATTACGACAGTGGAAGCCTCGTTTGAGAAGTTAAACATTTTAACATTAAAATTCACTTACAGCAGATGACCGTTGTTACAGAACAGTAGCACAGTGTTATGGTCACAGTCAAAACCTTGAAAAAGCCAGAAATGTCGGCAGGGTCTGGCATTAATGTATCAAACTTGTGTAAGTTAGACATTGACTTGCCCAAGTTTGCTCATCTGAACTTTGATGACAACACTCTACTGTGGTAGAATTTTTCAAACTTGTTGGTCATGTTGGTTTCAAATCATCCTGACATATCAGCATTAGAAAAGCTAGCTTATCTAAAGGAAGTATGTACTCAGTGATGACTCTTTGGAAACGATCCACTTACTGTATTTTTCAGCAGCCACCTTTGAGGAGCCTAGAAACTCCTAATGGATTGTTATGGAAACAGATGATTTTGTTAGCATATTGTCCATCTCATATAACTTGGCAAGATTATGACAGTCAGTGAGTGGCAATTAATGTATACAAAACAAACAAAGTGCCATTTACAAAATCCTCTAATTGATGCACAAACTAACAAAAAGTTAATAATTCTGAGTGCACTGCCGACGCACATCAGAAAGCAGAAAATATGTGATAAGAAAGAGTTCCTAGATTGATTAATACATTGTATTTAACGTGGTCACAAAACAGCGGTTGTTAGAGTTACAAACTAAACTTCGTGAGAAAGTAGTAATGTATGGGTGTTCAAAATGAAATGCACAATAAAACAATCCGTATCCAAATGAAACGCAACTTCAAAACTGTGAGAGTTCTTTTCACGTCTTATCCCCACTCTCCATCCATGCTTTCCATACATGCTTCATATTAATTACAAAAGCATACAGCAATATTGCATGGTATTGTTGAATTATTTTTTCTAATAATTTAATGAAATATATTTCAAATTCATGTCATTTTGAGCCAGTAATAGAAGAAAAGTCAACTTTTAAAAAGACGGGATCAAGAAGCTTGCTAACGTGTTGCTATCTGTTTAGTTATGCTCTCGGCTCACAACTCGCCCTGCCATGCCATGCACACCATCTGTCCACTCTTTCCCAAAGCATTACCAGCCACAAAAAACTAGCTTTCGTGTGTAAAATAACCAATTTACGAACAGATACCAATAGTTTAATTTTTCCGTGAGCTCTGTAAAATTTTTAACGTAACGTATATTTAGTTTACAGCGATTTTGATTACTAGTAATTTCTATTGAGCCGGTAATTGTTCGTTACACCATTACACGCCATGTTGTTCTCCTGCAAACCCAATTCATTGTTTCTGTGTTGTTAATATATTGTATTAATAAAACAAAGAAAGTGGGATGCACGTGAATAATTTTTAAGCACTTCTTATGTTATTCCATGCCAAATATTTCCAACTCGAACTGTTTAGTATCAGTAATAGAAGAATTACTGCTTTGCAATAGTCACTGGTGAGTTATTGGCAAATAAAAGTGCATTATCAATCAAGTTTCCCGAATTATTTTTAGTTCCAGTTGTATTAGCTATGATGTCCAAAGTGTGATAAGAACTACAACTACCATCTCGCAAATGTTAACCCAAATTCGCTGTCTCGGACAAATTAAAAAATAGTTAGCAATTATTTATTTTTTACTTTTATAATCTACTAATTTCTTTAGACAGATATCAGTCTAAAATACCTTAAAATTTGTTTAGCATTACAGTACAATGGGAAGTGGATTAGCTGACAGCGTGTTGATAAAATACAGAGCCTCCACTTGATGCACCAGCTGATGGCAAAAGGATACATAAATGAAAAGTAAACATTTGGCGCTACTGTCGTCAAACTGTCAACATCTTGCCAAGTTACATGAGACAGAGAATATGTTGGTGCTTTTCTGTAAGCATGTTCAGCTTCAGCAGGTTTGTTCAATTTGTTGAAACAATTTTAAACTGCTGTATATGTAAAACTAATAGCACTTTATGGTCTGAAGTAGCTCCCCTGGAACAGCAGGATATGATTAAACTCCTAAAATTATATAAGTTCTTTGATCCCACATTCCAAATGCCATGGGAGAAAACATTGAGTAATGATTTTTCCAAATTGGATGGGTTATTATTCAATTTTGGTACAAGATTATTTTGTTACAGTCCTCTAGAAAGAAACCTCAGATTATATCCAAGCTTCATTCATTGTAGTCACCATTTTTCTATTTATGTTAGATGGTCTCTCCCTCTGTACAAATGTTCCAAGTTCATTAATTTTATTTCTCAGGATTCCTATGCAGTTGTGAACAGCACAAGCTATGCTTTTACTGTCCTGTATGGTTATATTGATCCAAGAACTACCTTCCACCTCATCTTATCACCTTTGTGGTAGTTGACACCATTCCATGTTGCACTTTGAACAAGAAAGAGGTTGTTGATGTGTCTAATTCAGGCTAAGGGTAATGATACCTCTTTGCCATCCAGAGAAACTCTAGCTATCCTATCAGAAGTCACACTTACTGTTTCAAGTTCACACTTTATCCAGGTGGAGGTTCTTGATACTGTTGGTAATCAGTACAGTATTTGAGCATTGATATATGCAGCTAGCCAAGCCAGCTTCATTATTCATAAGTACATATTACTAGTGGGAGCATGGTGGCTGATTGGCTAGCCTCCTTGCTTCCCACCAAGGCGATCTGGGTTCAATCCCCGGCTGGGTGATCGTGGATTTTGACAAGTGGGAAACATGCCGGACGATGCCTCTGGTCAGCGGGTTTTCTCTGGAATCTCCCGTTTTCCCCACCGTTGCATTCTGGCATTGGTCCATTCTCATCTCCCATCATCTCATTCATCCTGCAGAAGGCAATAGCAAACCACCTCTGTATCATCCTACCTAGTTGCCTTGGTTGCAACGCGGCCTCCATTCCCGCGTTGTTTCTTTCGTTCCGACCAACCTTCGGGTTGCTAACCTCCACACACACAGATATTAATGTATCTTTTTTCCTATGAAGCTGGTAGAGTCTTCCTTCAACACCGTTTGTATTGTCGACCTGCTTAGTGTTGTGATTGTATTTCCGTAGTTAGTGATAGGAGGTAAGTATATGGAACCCTCAGCAGCATTGCACCCTGTGTTCAGTTGGATTGTACTTGATAGAGTGCCCTCTGAATCTACCACTTGTTGCTCCAAGTCATTTCTCATTTCTCTTTGTTTTATTTCTCCCTTTGAAGAATGTCGTGGGAAAGTTTTATAAGGTTAAAGAATTCCCATCCATCAGAAATAATTCTACTGTTGATGATCTGTTTTAAAAAAGTTTTATTGAAACACAAGAGAATTGAAGATGGTCATAAAAGTTTCTGTTTTCCCCCTCTGTACTCCCAGCCTGTGGTCATGTTAACAAGGTCTGGGGCCATGGCTTTTTGGTCTTGAAGTCTTGGAAGTTTGGTACTTAAATGTATGTACTCGGACTTAACGAAAGAATACCTGGCTGGGTTCATTATGGCAATGATTTCATTGAACACCATCTCACTACATCCCTATCAGTGTTTCATCAAGCTTGAGAGTTGCATTACTAATGTGCAAGTGGTGTTTGATGTCTCAGCTAAATATTTGAATGGACTGCCACTGAATGATACCTTATTTATAGGTATTGCCAAATTTGTGTGCACTTTGCTCACCAATATTTTCAGCATATTTGTATGGTATTTTCATGGCACTGATCCTGTGTTTTCACCTGAAGACAGTCACGTCTGGAGTATTATAAGCCCCAGTCTTAGCTCTTCGTAGGTTACAGCAATTGACTATGGATGAAGAAGCCAAATTCCCTATTGCATCTAGGATCCTATTATCCTCTTGATGTCACATTTTCTCATTCAGTTGACTTTGCATTAGCAATTCAAAAGGAATTGGTTTATTCTTTTACCATTAGTGGATTCATGCTAAGGAAACTCACGAGCTCTTATTGATCGGGTAATGGCCAATGATCTTGATATGCCACAGCAGTTGTTTGTTTTGGATTCTCATACTCATATTACTGTCACAAAGTATCATGGCTGCAGTGGAACACTGTTTTAGACATCATCTAATTGAAAATAAAAAATTACTTCAGACATGCCATCTTGTTAACGCTTTAGCATACTAATAAAATTAGGAAAAATATGTACATGAAATACTGATGAACACTTCCACCATTTAAATACATAAAAAATTGGCTGGAATATTTTGAAGGATATATCTTATGTACACGCTCAAGTATACTATGTTATTCACTCACTTGTCCATCATCTTTGTCATGCATGGAGGGTTTGGCACTTTGTTTACATCTGGGCAAACATTTCACAAGAGACTTGTTATTGTCACTATTAGAACAAGAACTTTCATTATCTGATGACAGTTCTGAATATTTAGGAATATATTCCTTACTAGAAGATGCAGATAAATCAAGATCTGACTCACTCTCATTTTCTTCTTAAATTTCTTCACATTTAAATGTTTTTACGTGTGCCACTGCTTGATGCCATGATACCGTCTAGCATTAGTGCAAAAATAAATATTGTCTATGCAAAGCAATGAAAGAAAGCCACATGATGTATTACTGCAGCCATCTATAATGTTTTCGCAAAATTACACTATGACGTGTCAGACGCATCATACTAGCAAGCAAACTTGGGCAGAAACAAAATACTGTGGCTGTGGGTGGCAACGAAAGAAAGTGACATGCCGTGCTGCCCATCAGCTTAACATCCAACAGAGTGCAGGTCCACTGCAAGCCACATTAGTGCAGCCATCTACACAGAGTCAAAGCAACTACATCATGACGTGCCGGGTGCATCAATATATCTTATTGCCTATGTTTAGTAGGACATGCAGTGTGTGTCATAATATGTGAAAGGGTTAATCATTGGAAAAACTTTTGATCTATTAGAATGGCATAGCTTACTCTTAATAATAAATTACCATTCTTTGAGTTCGGTGGCTGAAGAAAACTAATTGGGATGTAGAACTCCCCAATATTAGTGAGCATTGAGATTGTTTGGTCAAAAGGCTTCCTTGACTGTCCTAGATTGCATTCTCGAGGTTAATGAAGTGTCCAGGAGGCAGCGAGTATGAAATCCATGGGTTCTCAGATAGTTCAAATAAGTTATGTGGTTGTAATTTATTTGCATACTGTGGGCCTAGTGATATCATCATTAATCTGTTAGCTGGTAAATCTAGAGAAGCTCCAGTCAAGTGTAGGCAGGTCATTGTCACAAGTTAACATCCCACGTCAGAAAAACATTCTGGTTGCTTGCCATGCCACACTCCATGTCTGACATCATTATAATCAATTATTGAGGAATCACCATCCTGCCATGCAGACCTTTTCAGGCATGCTCAGAGAACAGTTTTGGATTTTTGCAGATGAGGATGTCGTCATCCATGGCCTTAGTTACCGTCTTTGCTGTTTCAGGCACATTCTATCTCCTAATAGATTTATAATGGGAAATATTGCAGCTATGAGGGTACAGCAGGTTACACCCTTCACCAAGGTAGGGATCAACTATTTTGATCTCTGCATAATCACTCTTACCCAAATCAATCAGGAATCTGTTTTGGAAGCTTATGTTAAGATTTTTGTGTGTTGTGCCACTAATGCATTTCGTGTAGATTTAGCTAGCATCAGGACTGTCCACGGGTGTTATCCTTGCACCATGTAAGTGCTTCTTTGCTTGCCGAGGAAGATTTGACATCTACACAGATTGCAGGACCAATATTGTCATGGCTCGTAATAATCTTAAGGAACTCCAACTTTTGTTTCTGCTGATCAGCAAGTTGTCCTGGATTCAACTCTCCATGCTGGTTATCAGCAGCATTTCAACTTCCAGTCAGCTGCTCACTTTGGAGGATCTAGGTTAAAAACTTTGAAGATGCCCGTTGCAAAAGGTAGCAGAGGGTAAGTGATGACGTTAAGAGCTGTGCACTGTTCAGATATCACCCTGAATTAAGTCTTTTATGTTGATTGGGCTGTGAAAAATGACCAATTCTTAACCCTGGAACCTTTAGTTGCTGTACCAAAGTCCAGCCTGAGAGATGTTTGGCTAGAATGTCTGTCTTAGTTGCAACTTATAATCTTTTTTTTAGCTGGGATAATTACTAAGTTTTAAATTACAAACAATGCATGAAGCCAGTTTGTCTCCTCTTTTTAACACACGCAATGTTAAACCAAGAAATTTTTCTTTATGCTAATCTGTTTTTGTGAGTCCTTGACATGGTTAAATAGCAAATGTGTGGATATTGCATTCAGCTTGGCTGTATTGCTGTGAGATGCAACGAGATGATTGGCACAGTTGGTTTTCAAGTGCAGACAACTTGGTGAGTCAGACACTGAGACATTGGGAAAAGGAAATGGAACAGGTTATTGCATTTCTGTTTCTACAGGTTGCCTTTTTTTAATATGTAGTTTCTTTTTAAAAACACATGTATATATGCTGGATGGATAATCTGGTTGCAGTTTAAGAACTAATGTGATGTAATTGTACACTTAAAGATGAAACACACACCCATGCCTAATCCAGGGGTGGACAATCCAAAAGCAAGATGAAGCAGCTGTTGCACCTTGAAGGGGGTGGGTGGTACCTCAACTGACAAAGTATAGGTGGCTAGGTTATGTTATGCAGTATTATCACACTGTAATTATTTGGTGGGTCCTATTACAATGACTTACACCTTTTATACTGCCCACCAAAGAATTTATCATAGGCCTGTATGAAATGCTAAAGTAAACTGTAATACAACAGTACTTTACTGAATGTTTGTATACATGAGCTCCAGACACACTATTGTAGTACCAGAGTGAGGAGGGTTGATCAGTATCATTCTCGCTGCATTGCTTTGAGAGTTCTTTATAAGGTCATCTTGTCTAGGTTATTTGGGAATGCTTGCAAATACCCATACCCAGGAATCAAACCCAGAATCCCTTGTGTCACGGGCTGGTGATCCAGTCGGCTAATCCGTGGTTTATAAAAGTTGGGCGAAGGCAAGTCAGGTCAATTACTAGGCCGACAGATATAAAAGCAAGTCCAAGTCGCGTCTAAAGAACCATCACAGGTCGTAATTGGCTGCTTCTAAACATGAGTGACCCCGCCAGGAATCGATTCCGGTTCGCCTTGGTGGGAGGCGAGTAGTCAGACAGCTAAACCACCACTACCTCTGATTTGATAATGCATGATGGGAAAATGGTCCCTATTGGCTGGGCTGGTGGCTTTTAAATAGCAAGTTCAGTTAGTCGCACAAAGATATGTATAACAATAAATTAAAATGTGTGTGACTCTTATTAGAAATTAATATTTGAAGATGAGCGTAGTTTGAGATGTCATGAAGCAACCGGCTCTAGGCCACTGCCCACTGCAGGGATTGTGTTATAAATATTTTGAAGAGGAATTGCAGAAGCATCTTTACGTGTAATTCGTAAGGGCTCCAACAATACTGAAAATCTTTGCAGCATTATTGATACGCAAGTTTATGGCACAAGTCTAGAAAAATTCATGAACTGTTAGAATCACTTTCAACTTTGCAGATTGATATGGGCGCTAAAAAAAAGCTTGTTCTGTAAAATTTTGGTTGCATGCCTAAAAGAATACAAGTATGTATGAAAGCAGGTAGAGGTGCTGTAGGCTTGTGAATAACTAATTTATTCCATTTCAGAGTGATATATTTATATTTTATTATTGTTGTAAACTTTTGGTTGAGGCTGTAAGTAACATACATAAATATGGTAAAGGTTTATTTATAAAATGAACACAGTAAGATATTTACCAACATTAAATAAAATGATACTTGTATATTGTGTTACGTTCGTATTTGGTGTGCCTTAGAAACTTGAACAGTTTAATTCTTCAAGTAGCCAGTTTTTTCCTAGAGTTTTAAATCATGGATAGGTGAAACTTTTGATACTGGATCAGCAGATAGGTAGTAGAAATAGTTTGAGCTGCTATAATTAGACTTTAATTGAATTCAGACATGGCATCACTCTAATCACTGTCCATCATAGTTAGCATGAGATAGCTTACTCAATTAACTTTTTGTGCTGTCTCCTTGGGAGTCATTACTAGTAATTCTATGTATTTACATGCCATTGATGTTGTGGTGTAGTGGTCAGACCAATCGCCTCCCACCGTGATAAACTGGGTTTGATTTGTGGTTGACTGTAACATGGTTTTTCACATGTTGAAAATATGGCAGACATAGTTGCTGGCTGGTGAGTTTTGTTGAGATACTCAATTCATCCTCTTACCACTTCATTCCATTACTGCTTCATCTCTACCTCACTTCACACACAGTTGTGCCAACATGGATCAGCGTAAAAACTGCCTTTTGTCTTGTCACCGAGAATGGCAGTCTTGTCACCAAGAATGGCATTGGCAAACTTGCTTGGGATAGTTAGTACTTGCTTTAGTAGGTGTTGATGCAATCATCATAACTGAGAAAACTGGTGTGCAATTAAAGTTTCAAAAAATGGAAATAATTAAACTTGTAGAACTACATATTCAAGTTTGTTGGCAGGTCACTGGCACTGCTGACTCACATAGTGTAAACTAGTTGCTGAGCCGCACTGATGGAATGAATTGACTACGAGTCAGGTGCATCTAGAAGGCATGGGAGCATGTGTTGTGATAAAGCCTAAAGAATGGATATAGTACTGTTAACCAGTGTTGCTGGGGTGCAAGATATGACAGAAAAGTTATAAACAGGCTGAAACAAACCAGAAAATAAACAAGATGTGAGATGAAGATCAAAAAAACATACTGGGTAACAAAGAGGGAACTGCCTAGTGAGGAATCGGCTGAGCAAAAGGTTAGGGTTTTGCATATTAAATGATTTGGGCATGTCTCAATTTTCTTTCACAATATCATTTTCAAACAAAAAAACTTTGTGCTCCTTGAATAGAAGAACCAACAGAGCAAGTAGCAGTGAATTAATGGGAGTTTGTGTTTTTGTTGAGTCTATATATCTTAATGAACCAGCAGTTTTCAAGGTACTAAAAATTTTACAAAAACATTTTTATAGAAATGTGATTCAGGCAAATATGGACAAAGTGTATTTGTTCAAATGTGATATCATGAAAGGTGGCTGAGTCCCCCCTAAAATCATTTATCATGTTAAATCCTTATCTATTCACTAGGCTATTCCCACACTAGGCAGCCACATTAACGCTCCGTTTCATCTGCCATGTAGAATTTTAAATTTTTGCCATAACTTTCCTTTCAAATAAATAACTAAATATTTCCTATTCTACCATGTTTACATCTTAAACATTTCTTCAACTGTAGTTCCCAAATTTTTCTACATATTAACTTGTAATTGTGAAACTGTGAAAAATCAGTTGATAATTAAAAAATAATGCTGCACTGATTAAATTATAATTACTTGCTAAAAGCTCTGATTTTATGTTTGTTTTACAGTGTAACATATATTGCCAAAGAGGTATAAATGTAGTTTAGTAAAATACACACATTGGACAAAATAATATGAACACCCACCTAATATGGTGTAGGGCCACCTTTAGCATCCAAAACAGCCAGAATCCTCCTGGGGATCAATGCATACAAATCGTGGATGGTGGTTAGTGGGATTTCATACCTTCCCTCAAAAAGAAACAGTCAGATTCCGTGAGAGATGTTGGAGGTGGATAATAGGCCCTTAATTTATTTACCAATACTGACCAAAATGGCTTGATAATATTAAAATCAGGCGATTGTGGAGGGAAGGGAAGATGTGTTATTGCATCATCATGCTCATCAAACCACCCTTGGACATTTCCAGCCGTGTGAGTGGGGGCGTTATCGTCTTGGATGATGCCATCCCCTGCTGGGAACAATGCCTGCACCATTGAATAAACATGGTCACCTAAAATAGTTTCATAGACCTTACCAGTTATCTTTCCTTTCACTGTAATGATAGGACCCTCTGAAAACCATGATATGACCGCTCAAACCATGACAGAACCTCCCCCATGCATCATGGTTGGAAGACAGTCAGGATTATAAGCTTCCCCTGGTGTTCTTCATATGTAAACACGTCCTGCGCTAGCAAATAGCGTAAACATAGACTCGTCGGACCACATGACATGTTTCCATTGGTCGGTAGTCCAGGTTTTGTGCTCCTTCCACCACTGAAGTTTTTTTTTGGAAGTTACCTGGTTTACAAGAGGTTTGGCAGTAGCAGCTCTAGCAGTTCCTATCACACTGTTTTGGTTGATACTGTGTTCTCTAGATGCATATTAAGCTCAGCAGTCACTTTTTTGTGGCGGTGGTCGTCTTATTAGAGGGAACAAGCCTCTTTAGCACCCTCTTGTCTCTAACTGTAAGTTTTGGTTTTCTTCCACTATTGTGTTTAGCAGACAATGTTTTCTTTTGAACTCTGTATGCTGTCGTGACAGTAGGTAGAGTAGCTCTCGATACCCTAGTAGATTTGCGACAGTTGTCATGGATGCACAAACTAACCGGGCACCAACAATTTGCCCTCGTAAGTCTGTAAGGTCCGATATGACTCTAGATCAACACACCACCACAACAATCACAGACGTACTGATGGTGCAGCATACTTCCAGAAAAGTTATAGTTCAAGGGAAAAACAAAAGAAGACGTCCGTGCACCCCGGATAAGTTAGAAAACAAACTCCGGAAATGAGGTGTTGATACCAGGTTGTTCGTATTATTTTGTCCAACACCTGTAAATATCCCTAAACAAGTGAAATAAGCTAAAAATAAATAATCGAACATAGTGTGCGAGGCCGAGTCGTAAAAATAGACGACATCTCTAGAATGTTACGTGTGGGTGGAGGTGGGTAGCTACGCAGGACAAAATCCTTCACCCGGCGGCCCATGGTGCCATGTGATTATTTGCTTGCAAGGCTGTGTAATGTATGCAGCGTATGAATGCAGAATGCTGCAGAGGTAGATGACAAATGTAATGCACAAGTGCGCTGGAAAGGTTAGAGCAGACACAGTGTGAGTGAGAGCCTTGTATAGCAGACCTCAGTGCAACGTGAAACTGGATCACAAAGCAAGCTTGCAGCACTGATTATGGCCTAAACTCTGTGGCTCTGTTGGAGTTTGCCAATGTGAGTGTGCATCAAGGGGATTGCAGGATGGTAAAAAAGTCCTCTGCAAATTCAGTTAAAAAATTTAGTTATCATCGTTTTCAAATAAAAGTTTGTTGATCAATAACTATTACTTTATTGTGTCACCAAAATATAGGCCAGAAAGTGATAGCACAGTTACTGCTACTGATCATTTCCTACCAGGTAGTTAAGATTATGTGAGAATGTAGGTGGGTAACTCTTAATGGGTCATCAATTGCGAGGTCATTAAAGACAGAGCAGGTTGCCCAGAGAAGCAGGAATCATGAAGGAATCAGCCATGGCCCGCAGCAAGGAACCATGCCATCATTCACCTGGCGTAAGTTTGGGAAACTATGTTAAGCCAAAATCAGGATGGCGGGATTGGGAAGTGAGCCCAGGTTTGCCTGAATGTGAGTCCAATGGTTAACCACTGCGCCACCTCGTTCGGTGATTGCATGAGAATTTTTTCTCATCCTCATTAATTTTCACGATTACGTGAAAAATCAATTACATCATTTCACTGAAATTAAATGTTTGGCACAAAAATGTTACAAAAGGGCACTTGGGAATTTGCCTTTTATTGTAGTACAATCTCATCTGGAGCTGTTTCGCTACCTACCTGCCAAAATTGCAAGAGTCAAATGTAATCATGACATGTTCCACTCTCCCACGTGAAGTACCTTGGAACACTAACGGGAAAATATTCCTCTAACCAGGAGTTATTACTATATACTGAATTTATCAGGGTCTACTCAAGTATGTTTGTTTGTAGTTTTTAACAGTTATATTTTAGCTATATTTGAACTCCAGAACATAAGCACCTCTTTCAACACAGTTCATAGTTCAAAACCTGAGTGCAATTGGATGCAGTAATGAATGTATCAGAGTTTGATGAAGCCTAAGAAGCTAGGATCTGTACGTGCATAGCCGTTAAGTCAACTTGTATTCTGGTGGCCTCACGGGGTTGCGACAAGCATTATAGCTGTATCTCTCCCACGCGACAACTCGTTTGCAAGGAAACTGTCGGAAGCACGTAGTTAGTGAGGCACCCTCTTGTCTTGCAAATGAGTTTGTGATTTTTGAAGCAGCTTTCATTATAAATATTATTTAACTGAAATGAAACTTACTTTTCATGATTAGCAAAATAATGGAAAGTTGTAGTAATAAAGAATTTTGTCAGTTTACAGAGTTTTGTGTTAATTCCGTGTGACTGCATTTATATATATTATTCTTCGAATTAATCTATAAAGTAGTTACTGCCATAATAGGTGTCATGAGCTGAATTATTTTTAAGTGATGTTTGGCCATCCAGAAGCCAGTAATGTTAATGGCCATCCAATGGTTGAGTTGATGTTTTTATTACCTTATACCTTGGGAAACTACTGTAAAAAACAGTATTTTTTATTTATGTCTTTGAAACTATACGAATATTTTGGTTGTTTTGACCCAGAAAATGATATAAAACATGATTTTTTTAAGTTTGAAATGTTTAGTAAGAAACTTTACTGTAATGTTTTACTGTTAGTAATGTTGAGTAATGAAACATTTCTTTAATTTACTCCATTACTATGAAAGATACTTATAAAATAAATTGAAACTAACATAACTCAGTTTTTGTTTGATTTTGGTATATTAGGCTTATTATTTATTCATGTATGTATTTCTGTGGAAAATATTCTAAATATTTTGTCTGTGCAGTCAACAGCTGCTTCAGAACATGTCTGACAAGGTAGATGTTCCTTAAATGGAAGTTGAAGGTTTCCTCTGATGCTTGGTCGAAATGAGGTCTGTGCTCGACTAAAGTATGCGAGGAACTGAAAACTCCGACACTGCTGTAGGAACTTGGTTGGCACAGCACGTTGTCCAAACTATCTGTCTTTGTGGCAGCTCTGCTTAAGTCTTTCAAACCTTACAGCAAATATAAAAGCAAAGATGTAATTAATGTAGAACCAAGTCTTATTCATTATACAGTTACTCACACTTGTTTCTTCCGGTAATTATATTGGTTAACTTTTGCTGGTTGTTTAAATCTATATAGTTTTATGTTTAAATGTCTGGTTAAAAAAGTTGACAATAAACTAAGTATCTCTCAGTAGTCACTATTCCCTGAATAATATTCAAATTGGCAATAGTAGTATCATTATTACTGCTGGCTTTAGTGGCCAAGTGCTTTTTTTTATAAACATTTTAATTTTTATAATATAGCTAGGTACCTTTGTTTTTCTAATTCCCTTTCTCCTTGTAGCTTCTTAATTTCTTCATACCTTGTGTAGGCAACCTCCTGTAATTTATTTATAGGTATTAACACAGGTTTTATGTTGTAATTAGTTACTTTCTCTCTTTCCTATCTAGATGTCGGTTAAGTTACATTTGCATGTGTCATTATAGGGTTAATTAACTCCTGTGTGTGTCAAACTTTTCTCTCTGCAAAAATTTGGATGCCCAAAAAGTTATGACCTTTCATACTTCATTAAATCAGTTTGTCACAGTATGTCTTGTAAAAGTTACTGCACTTCATGTATATATGTTCAGGAAAAAATGAAACTTCCTTTTTTCACTTGATTGTTGTAAAACCTAAATATAAAAGAGAACCTTGATATATCTAGTAATGAGAAGCTTGAAATATTGCTATCAGAAATAGAATAGTGACATTTATGTAGTGTTAACATTTGTAGCTTAGGTGAAAGAGAAGTTATTGCTCGCATTATCATGAAGGCTAGTCTGTGAATCCTGGATATATTGTTGTACTCATTGAAGGGCCTAATAGCAGAGTAAGAAATGTGAATGAAACAATAATAACAAGTATATAGTTTAACAATCACGAGTGAGAAAGTATATAACATCATTGGAATATTAGATGGGAACACAGACAATGTGAACAGGAGGATTGCTAGTGTAATGAGGCGAGAGTAACAGTGATTAGGTTGATGTAGGAGTGGGAAGAATTTCCACACTGCAGCAGTGTGTTGACTGCACTGTGTCTAGTGAAGAGAGGGTGTAGAAGAACTGAGTGACTTAGAATAGAGCACTGCATCCAACTGTACAAGCACAATTCATTATAAACTACTAACTCACACACACTACTTAAGTCACAAAAGTATGATTTATGTTGCATGTGAAATAAGAATGCAAATATTTTTTAACACTGTAAAATATTTTGACAGAATTAACGTATTTAAACGTTCTTAAATTATCAATTAATTAGAGTCAGTATGACTGTCTTGTCTTCTGAGCTGGAACCACGTCTTGTTGGTTTTCCAAACCGACATTTTGCCATACGTTGCAGTAGGCATATTCAGGGCCAGTCATCTTGCGACCCCGAAGATGCTTACTGTGATGTATGGCGAAACACCGGTTCCAGAAACCAACCAGACAAGACTCCGGCCCGGAAACCAAGACAACCATCATGACATTGGCCGCGAAAGCCTGCAAATATCTGTTAGAGTCAGTGTTCAATCAAAATTTAGACGTATTTCTATTCTGAATGCTTCAGAGAGCATATTTTGCAAGAAGATGTTGCAGCGAGACCAGTATTTGTACCATGTGAAGCTTCTCCAGGAGACACTGTCAGTTTTGATGCATGGATTTGAACCCCATATAACACTTGAGATGGATGTGTATAAGATGCATACCATTTTTACGTACAACTTTAGTTTGAATTGAGTAATTTAGTTTAGTTTGTAAGCTACTCCTGATGATATAATTTTGGTTATAAAGAAAAGGAGATCAAAAGCAACATTTAAAACAACAGACAACTTCAGAAAACAGCATTGTTAAAACCTGCACCATCAACATTTTGTACGTTTGGTGTCACAACTTGCTGTCTGAACCACATGTTTCTGCCATCCAGTAACAACTACACCTCTCATCTCGGTGTAATGCAGACATTATGCTGTATGGACTACCTGCATGTCTTTCCATGTACTAAATTGATTAAATTTAATCATGTCATGAACTCACGAAAACAATTTCGCTAGAAAAATTAATTTTCATAACGAGCTTTGTTTGTTTCAATAGAAGGGCCAAATTGGCCTAATGCAGTCATATTTTCACTACAAACATTGTAACCCCTTGAAATATGTAAACTTAAACAGTTATGTTTATTGAGTGGATAAAAATATTTTTATATTACAACGTAAGTTGATTTAAACATACAGCTTAGTAGGTTTAACAATTTAATTTTAACGATTAACACTTTTAAGAAGCAACTTCATAACTGTTGGCTCCCAAGGATCATGTAATAAAAACAAACCATTAGGCATTTTTACTAACAGTTCAAAAGATTTTATTGGGAAAATAATTTTATCATATTTGTTGAACTGGATTGTGTAGAGTGTCCGTAAAGGGTTATCCGTCCCTTTGGAAGTTCAATGAGTTCACCCGTGGAATTTGTAGGAGTGCCTCTTCCTTTTTGATCTGTAGCAGATGTTAGGGGCCTGACATCAGAGATGGTTTCTGTCTGGTGTGACATGAACTTTTACAAGCAATGCTACCATATTCCTGTAAGTGGGTGAGAGGAATTTAGATTATTCTTAACAGGTGATGTCTTTATCTCATATCGGGGTGGAGCAAGATGGCCATTGACAGTGTTTGTTGTCAGTGATGATAGCATGCTGCATTCATCTGTATTGTCCTTGGTATGTCTTCTGTATATACATACATCTGTTCTAGCCATTGTATTCTTCTGTGTTGTTTGTCTTCGTTGTTTAATCCAGTTTTTTTTTGCAATTGTCCATATATACCATCCTTATTGTTTGTCTGTTGGTTACTCATTTTGTTGTCCTTGTGTTGTTATTTGTTTTGATAACTGACTAAATTCCTTTTATGGAATTATTTGTTTACCATTCACATATTTCTTGAGTACAATGAACAGTGACACGTTTTTATTTTATTATTTTTGTTTCCAAGTTTTAAGTCATATTGTGGGTTTTCTGCAATTGTAAACAAAGTATTACAATAACGTATGTGCAAATATATTATTCAGTTAATCACTGACCTCCATTGCAGTAATTCAAAGATTACATTGGATAAATTGTGCAAAAACTGTACTGCTACTCCTACAGAAGATAGAAAAGACAAGTTCTGGACCATTCCACATGGAGTGTCGCTGGGAACATATTCTAGTATTGTTAACCAAAGAAGAAGCGTGAACCATCAGAATAAATCATGTCAAATCCATCATCAGTTCAATAAACAGAAGTGCACAAACTTTAACAAGTAAGGGGATTTTAGATTTATTGTTTCCAAGACCATTGGTTATGTAGAATCTAATAAACTGTTCATTAATTTTAGTAGTAGTTTATATTTTATATTTATCATATAGCATCTGCTGTGTTTAAATCATTGAAACACAATTGTACATTGATATGTGGTGGTTACAGATATTAATGTAAAAATACTATGCATTCACTACACACTAAACCATTGATGTTCAATTTGTTCAATACTATAGAATTTTAGGTTTCAATTCAAGCCCAGTATCTATTTGATGCATAGGGAGAAGCTTATATGGTCTCATCTACTTCACAATGGAATTGTTGCTTTGCCTATGCTTGTTGTAAAGGATTTGCATTTTACTCCATAGCTCCTTAGTTGCAAGCAACGTTGCAGCAAGCATGGTTGGTTTTAATTGCCATTGCAATTTAGTTGTCTGCCATGAAGTGTGTTGGTTGGATCTCAAAAGCAGTTATGAAAAATTTTGTTTTCAATTATTGATTTTGCCATACAGTTCAGGATTTGCTAGTATTTAATCTTCCTTCATTGGCTTTGAATATGTTAGGTGCTATTCGCACAGTCTTATGAAAAGAAAATTTTTGCTGTTGATTTTTTTATTAATGTTTTTCCACTTGTGCATGTGTCTGTTTCAGTTTGAGGACAATGATGTATGAAGGGGCAATGATAATGTAGCTGGAATTCATCTGAAAGCTCGCAGTGCTTACATCTTTCAAAATAATTTATTTTCTGCAGATAGTGGCTTCTATGTCCATCACAGTAACAATTACCACATCCCAATATATCTGTAGTGGTCAATTTACCTGTACTTTGATAGGCCTGTTATATTGTTTCCATTTCTCAAAGTCATTGGGCTTAGCGAGGTTCTTTCAGGGATGGGTCTTAATTAAATAAAAGAGTTAATAATATTTTCCTAATTTATTTACAAACACTACAAATAAAATACTCTCAACTTACTATCTTACAATAAATGGCTACAATTTCCTATTTATAGTTAAACAATATAAGCAATACAATTTGCAATTACCTACCTCAAGTTAATGCAATGAGATAACTAAAATCACTCTTAATATACAGTCCATCAACAACCTGTTGAATTAGTTTGCAAATTATATGTCCATGTTTGAAAGTTCCAATGTTTACAATAAAGTCTGTATCACATATTCATACAGTCCCACGTCCATTCAGTCCACACTCCACTAGTCTGGAATGTTCTAGAGTGCTCTGGGCACCCCACGCACAGTTGGTCCTCTATTCGTCGGGTATCACACCCTCTTGTCCATTTCACACCACAAAAACCTCGTCTGCCGTCATCTCATAGCACCTGCCATCATCTGTCCTCCTTGCTGATGTCCCTTGCTACACCAGGCTTGGCCTCATTGCTACATTTCAGCCAGATGGCTACCACAAGACTCCCGATCCTCTGGCTGCAGCAGTATTTATAGTGTCGCGCCATAGCCAAGAAACTTCTCCAAATGCAGCGTTGCACCAAAGGACAATATTATGAGAAAATTCTCGTTCGTCCTCTCAAGTCATCGACTTCCACGGTAGGGGGGAAGAGAGGCTGTGACGCCAGCCTGTTCGGCTGTCAAATCATTCCCCCAGCTGCCAGGCGATGGAGCAGTGAGGGGGTCAGCCTGAGGGGAGGGGAGTGTCCAAGCAAGTCACCCTCTACAGTGCCGGACGGCGCATGACAGTTAGCACAAAGCCTGAGCCCAGTGCGGAAGTCAGCGCATAACAATATGTATTCACAGGTTTCACTAATTTTATCATGTTTTTTCTCTCTCAATTTTTGTAATATGTTGGATTAAAATTACGTTGCCACAGAATTACTTTATCAGTAGATTTTCTCTTAGGCAACAATAATTAAGTTTCATAAATTTGTTTGTTTTATTCTGTCATACAGAACCTTGCACCTTTATTAAATTGTTCATAATATTTTCTTTAGTTTCATTCATTTTTTACTACTTTGTTCATGTATATGACATAATGATGTGTGCCAGCTAGTGTGTATGTTTTTATTGACCAATGTGTGTTCCTTGTGAAGGATCCAGTGTTACAGAGGTACATGTGTAAGGATGGTACATAGTGTACTATGTGTGAGGATGTAATGAATGAGTACTAAGGATGACCCAGCCATATGCATTACATGTCTCATCATAGCTTCTATGTGCAAGAGATTGAACTGGCACATAGTCCTTCCCTCAGCAGTTCATCTGTATGATATTTTTGGTTCAGCAAAGATGGACAAAGTGCTTTTTGTTGGAAAGATGATGCTGCTGTCAACAAAACTTCAAGAATATAGCATTTATTGATCTCTGTATTTTGCAGTCACACTTTGTGAGGTCAGAGCTTTATTGTGATCATTCAAGTGGTCTGCGGACATATCGGCACTCCATCATTGTTGTAACATTTCATTAAGATGTTGATAGTGTGACGGCATAACCAGGTTCCCACTTGTGTTGACATCTGCAATTCTTGCAACTTCTTTGTTTATCCAGTGAGGGTAAAAGCAAGCTCGATTCATACAATTGTTTACTGTCCATGCTAGCCCATAACATGACTTGGAATTGTATATCCTTTTCTTGTTAAAGTGCAGGGTTTCCCTAGACTGAAACATCACAGTTCATGCTTAAGAACTGTGTTGCAAATCAGGCATATCAGTAAAGAAAACTGTACCATTCTGTTAAATTACACAGACTGTACAATCAGTGTGGAACTTGCTATCATCCTCAGGATTGATTTATCAAATTATTGTTGGGTGAGTATGAACCAGTGTGAGCAAAGTTTTAAATACATGCTCATATGATTTTGCATTGTTTACTAGGTATGGCTTGTTCACTGATCATTTATGTGTTGCGTTCCGTGGTGAATGCACTTTGTGATCACAATTTTATCTGATGCTCTCTTCTGGTAGATGATCTGCCACTTCCTAACATGTTAACATTCCTGACAATAAAGTATTTTATCCTCTGTTGCAAGGATTCATTTTCCACCAGGCTTCCCTTTATTTTGCTTTAGGAAGTTTTATGCATGAACCAGTGATGGTTAATTATTATGTTTGTCCACAGTATGGTGTCAGGTCTGAGTTGGAGAGCAAATTTTATTTCAAATAAAAAATATATATGCAGGACAGAAATTAATAAGACAAAAAAAATAAAAAAGAGAGAGTCTTGGGCGGCCCTTAAGAGTTAGGATATTTAGTGTTAGTGGAGTTTAAACAAGGTGGAAATAGAGCAGCAACAGAATGCAGTGATGGGGAAAAAAGAGTCTTGATGTCACTCCTCTGGGAATCAACCCCAGTTTGCAGTGGTGAGATATGATTGGCCAGACCACTACACAACTAAGGTCCCTTAAATTAAATTAATGCAAAAAAAGCACTTGCGCATACATGCAGTAACTCAGTTTACTTTACAAGTATAATAGTATTAACAATGTGGGCACAGTGATGTGCTGAAGCAACTGCAGTAATATTTTATGGTGGCAATTGAGAAGAGGATGTTTAGAAATCTTATGTAAATAGGATAGAATTAGGATGTGTGTTTGTGTGCTAGTGTGGAGAAGAAAAAAGTTCTAGTAACGGCTGAAATTATTTATCAAACAGCAGGATGCTATTGTTAGGGAAGGAATTGGCTTTGCAGAGAGGATTGCTATAATTACATTGAAGGGGTTGAATACTGCTTCAAAGTAAACAAGATCAAAGACATAGAGAAATGGAGTTCATTTTTGATAGTGATTGGGCCTAAAGTGTGTGCAGTGCTTGAAAACATGTTGTATCAGATAAACCAGGATTAAAAAAAAACTGTCTTAATAATATTACTATACTACTTTGTACTAAAACAAATCATAATATATCAGAAAGTGTTATGTTATGATGAAAACAGGAGAGCTCTGAAGACAATTTTAAATATGTGGTGAAGTTACAAAAGTTTTGTTTGTCTTACGATTACTGAAAGATTTTGCATGAAACATTAAGGTAGTTATGCATTTGTCAGACTAGACAATATAAATGGTGCAGATGTTATTAGTTAAAGAATATCTTAATTTAAAACTGCATTGAAGAAGGCCTCAATATAGGATGTTGCTTTGGAGTATCCTAAGGCAATATGTCCAGATAACTTTTCCTGAAAGGCAAACATTTCTAGTGATGTGGGTGATGCTATTTATATCTTAAAAAGTCATCAATATCAAAGTAGTGAAATAAAGAAGGACCAAAACAATGTTTTTGAAGTGAATATAGGTCCAACTGAGAGATGTTTTCAATAGACCAACCCTAGTCATCTAACCATGCAGTGCCAATTTCCTAATCTATATATACCAGGCCTGCAGAAGGGTCACCACTTACAGAGGCCTTGTTGAGCCCAGGTTGTTTGTTGGTTACATCACTAGAGCAGATAAGCCAAATATAATATAATTGATATGTTGGAGTATGGGAAAGGGGAGCAACACCGACCAATAGAGGGATGCAAAAAACCTGTATTCAAAAGTGGGTTTCAAGCACAACAGGACAGAAGAGAGAAAATTCATGTGAGAGGCAGCAGGCAGTAAAAATGCAGTCATCGGTGGGGATTATTATTGTCTGTACTGCAATGCAGGATGTGCTTGGTATGAGATTGTCGACATGCTCTTGAGGCATCATACCCATTCCTCTTGTAGTGCAGTTTACAGTTGTGGAGTCTTTGCTGGTGGCTGGAAAAATGCTGCGAAGTGTCTCCCGACAACATCTAACACATGTTCTATTGGATTTAGATCTGGGGACTGTGTGGGTCAATTTATATGACAAATTTCTTCACTCTCCAACAGTTCAGTGACAGCAGGCATATGATATGTAGTGTTTGTCGGTCATAAAGAGGAAATCAATGCCTGCAGTATTCCGAAATAACACACATAAGGAAGGAGGACCTTGATACAATAGCGGTCACCAGTGACTAAACCTACTTGGAAGATGTGGATCTCTGTACAGCTATCAAGCATTATGCCTCGCCAAGCTAGAACTCTGCCACCTGCTAACCTGTGGCTTTTGATGATGTTGGAGGGGTGATTATGTGTTCCCTTCTCGTTCCAGATGTACAGACATCTGGATTATTTAGCAATACTAAATATGCTCTCACCCGTAAAGAGCACTTGACCCTATAGCTGAGCTCCCCTGTCCCTGTCTTCCCGGCACCACAGCAAATGCCGTCTCTAATGGGTAGGTGTCAGTAGCACATACCATACTGGTCACCAAAGCCAACAAACTACTTAATGTGCAATCTCTTGGCCATGGTAAAACACAACATCAGGCATCCAGTAGTGCGTTGCATGTTTCTCATGATTTGACCTGCTGTTTGCTGTCAATCTCTCCTCGCCTGTGGGACAATATACTGGTCTTCCATCATCGTAGTTGCTCATGAATAACCACTAGTAAGCCTGCATGCAGCTGTTCCTGTCATTCAAAATGCCTTCCAAGCTCATGACATAATGTTATTTGCAATCCCAAACTCCTCAGCTAGGTAGCTATACTTTGACATTCTTCCAACTTCTCAATGATTCAACCTTGTGTAAAGTCATCCAATTTTGTCTACGGGACTATATGTTGGCCATATCCGATATCAGACAGCAACTCAGCATCATTCAACCCAATGTGCACTGTACAATAGCTTTCACTGCAATGCTTATTGTACTCGGCACTTGTGCTCTATACCCTTCGCACATGCCCACAGTACGTAATGCTGTGCATATGTGCATGCCCTACCATACCAGACCCTATTCAATCTCCTGATTAGTCTTTTGGTCGGTTCTGCCTGTTTGTTCTGCTGTTAATTTTTCCACTTCTTCCTTAATTTTTGCACACAAGTATATAATTGCATAAACACTATGGGATATGTATTCCATTAGCTTTATTTAAACATTTGTATACTATAAACACCATATCTCTCCTTCCAACAGCATAATGGAGGGGATCCCAGATATGCTTGGTATCTCATCAAATTAAGTAAACAGATGGAGCCATGGCGTCACCCCAAACTTGTATGAGTATTTCTCAAACCATAATTTGTTGTCTTTGGATATCATTATCATCTTGAAAAGAGGCCAGACCCATTAAAATGAATGCAGGTCATGAATAGATGTGATGCTCTGTAAGGATGTACATGAGATGTTCATTAGTCACAGATGTGTGTTAATGTATGAGAAGCCATAATGCATACCACCTGAACGAATCCACACCCATACAGAGCCACCAATAGCTGACAGTCCCTTGTTAACCATCAAGATTAGAGGATTCATGGGTTTTTCTCCATATTGATCATTCATCTGCCTAAATCACTTGGAAACATGACATGTCAGAGACAGCAATGTATTTTAATCAAGTGTACTGTGGTAGCATTCTCGGGCCCAGACAAGGCACATAGTTCTGCGTTATGCAGTTAGCAATGGTATATGGGTTGGTCATTGGCTCCTTAATGCCATTGTCTTGCAGGGTATTTTGCATTGTCATTGTGCATGTGTTAATTGCAGCCTTAGCATTTAATTACATAGTTTTTTTTATATAGTGTTGCATTCCTGCTGCTCAAAACAATTACTGGCAGCCAATGTTGGACATATTTATCCAAAGATTTCTGATCACCACACTGCTGTCATGTGTTCAGTTTTTTTTACAGGAATTCTTGTTTTATTATGCTTTATATACTTGTTGCCAGAATGGCAACAAGTCCTTGTAGGGAAACATTACTGCATATAAACTTATATCAGGACAGAACATAAAACAAAAAACATAAAAAAATATCAACTAAAATGAAGACCAACTATACCGTGTACCATATAAGAAGGCCACATTCTTGACAGTTGACGCGCCTTTTCGTTTATGTATCCATTCGCCATTATCTGGTGTGTCAAGAATAGGCTTTGATGTGGCGAGTCAGTGCGTCCAGGAGGTGCTGCTATGTGTGGCAATTGGTGAACTGCTTGGGTGGCGCTGCATTTGTAAACGGAGCTTGGTGGACGTGTGTAGGGTCATTCGTAAACACTGTACATGAAATATATGTTACTTTAAAAATTATACAGAGCTCGCGAGAAAATAAAACCATTTGTGTATGCTCATAAATACGTTATTTTAAACAACAAAACTATAATATGTTTCTGGGTGTAGTTCGGGATATGGATAACAGATAGCGTGAAAGGGCATGTTGTAACAGATGGCGCGCCTGTAACTCAAAAGATGGCAGCACATAGTTGGAGAGTCTGGAAACTTTAGATTTTTTGTTACATTTGGATATGGGTCGTTTCATTGTGCATCTCATTTTTAACTCCTATACATTACTATTTTATCACGAAGTTTCGTTTCTAAAACTAAAAACTGCTGTTTTATGACAACGTAAAATAAAATGTATAAATTAATCTACTAACTCTTTTTTATCCGCGTATTTTCTGCTTGTCTGATGTGCATCGGCACTGCTCTCAGAATAGCCAATGTAATATTAAATTTTGTTCGTTCGTGCATCAGCTGATACAGGATTTTGTAAATGGCACATTGTTTGTTTTGAATACATCAAGTTGCCACTCACTGAATGTCAGAATGTGGCCTTCTTATATGAAATGAACTATACAAAGGTACCGACAATAAACAACCAGAAAATATCAACTGCTGTAAATTTGGATGGGGGACTGCCTGTCATAAGACGAGTTTCCCCAGGACCCGCCTTCCCCCTCCCCCTTCCCTCAACCCATAGATGTACTACTTCTGCTTGGTAAGGATGCGCAAGGTGCATCCCAGGGCCTCGATGCAGCTCTAACCTATTCTCCCATCCCACTTCTCCATCAAGGCAGGTTCAGAAATCTATAAAGGGTGGAGCAAAGTGTCCTTCCATCCTGGTCAGACCACCACATTTTCCAATGAGAAACTCCTTTAACTTACTTGACTCTGCATATCACAATTAAGTTCAACATCAAATAAATTAAATGGCTGTTATACATATATACTGGGGATTATAATACATGTTGGGAACTATTACTAAAATGAAATTTAGAGATAATATCAACTGAAAAAATGGTTAAAATTAAATTTATGAAAGTCAAAAATGTGCATAAATTTATTGTAATTTGTAACTAATCTATAAAGTATATAATTTGTTTTAGACAATGGATATAAAAGACCTTTTTTCCTGGTCCCAAAAGATGGAATTTTGTAAGCTTTGTGCAAAGAAATTAGTTTGAATTTTATGCATGTTTAGTGCACCGGGTATGTCGTTCTTATTCTTGTAAGGACCTGAAATGATGACTTGTGTGAAATTTATCTAGAATGTATTCTAAAAATACTATTTCTTTTTCAAGTTGACCAATATCTGTAGGGGTTGGGTTATTGTAGCTAACCCCTATGATGATTGAATGTGGAAATGTAAATTTTGCCTGCATTCTGAGATCCATTTCAGAAGCTCCTATTCTAGCACTGTGTTGGAAATCTCTTACCCTGCCATCGTTTAGACAGAACAGAAGCAGCTCTTTGTATTTGTAGCTGGCAGATGGAAGCGGGTACTTATATGTATTTTGCAGTTCCAGTTTGTCTGGCACATCGCAGCAGGTACACTTCTAACCGAAGGAAATGTGTTTTCCATGAATGACTGGCAGTCATCATGCAGCTTATACAGATGTAGCTGATTTGCAATTTATTAAGCACTTTTGAAGTTAATACCTGGAAAAAATCTTCTGCCTTTATGCAAACAATGACTAAAATACTTACTGTGATGCTGCAAATCTCAACATCTCATTGAATGTCTAATGTTTTATTTGATGTCCCTTCAAGTTGATTATATTTTATACAGATTCAAATAGGAATTGGTGGGAAAATAACATATTATTGTTTATCATTTTATCTAAATGCTAATTGGTCAACATTGTCAGCTCCTCAACCAGTGAAGTTAAACAACAGGAAACCATTAGACTGATAAAGATAAATGTAACAATGTGTTATTGCTAATTTAATGATATAACTGTTGTGATTATGAGTGTAATTGGTATCTAGGGAAAACTTGGATTTTTTATACAACAGCAACAGTATTTAAAATATTTAACCTAAATTCAGTTGGGACAAACTATTTGTTCCGTAATAATTTTTCATCTCACCCTTCTTTTCTCTTAACTGAGTCCATTGCCGTGCTTATCCTGTTGTGACAGCTTGCAACAGCATGAGTGCACGCTCCTTCACGTTGACCATTGAGGCATCCAGCCAATGACTGTCCCCCTCTCGCCATGTACACTCACTGTATAGTCATCTTGTCGACCTCTCCTCTGCTGGCCATTGCCTCCCGGGTACCAGCCTTGCTCTGCCAAGCAACAGCCTAGATGTTTGCAAATATTGCACATCCTATTCTTGTCATCCACCATTGGTAGCCCTTGCTGGCAATTACATCTCGCCCTTAACTCATTGGTATGGCCGTAACGACATTGATATTTTTTAGTAAGTTTACATCAACATTAATTTGTACATGTAGCACGATACATGATGGACAGACACAAGATATTAAGAAGGGCTTTTAAAAGTGCACAGTTACCTACAAGGGTTGGTATTCCCTAAGAATTTTTTTTGCGACATCTATATGGACAGTGTAATTTGCCTAATAGGTTTTGTAAGACTATTGGTGATGATCTGAAGCTTACCTTGATGACATTTAAACTGTTACAATGTTTCTAAAGAATGTACCCAAAACATTAAGGGTAGTTTTAATACAGTTACAGAAGTAAACTTAACCACGAGAAATAAAGTAAATTTGTTGGGTTAAAAAATTTATCTGGGATGCAAAGTGGATGTGGAGGGCTTACACCCGCACGTGATCAAAAGTTAAAGCTATCCAGAATGTACATGTATGGAAGGATTAACTGCAGGATGTTTTATTGATGCTGTAATTTTACTCAAATTTTTTTATTAGGTGTGACTTCTGTGCTACATACATTGCACAGACTTTGTAAAATGTAACATGTTCTTGCCAAAGACTCTTATATTAACTGCATGTTACCTCAAACTGAGGCCGACTTCCCGTGGTGTGGTCGTTGATGCACTGCCGGTCTGCGGTGTGGGAGGTTCTGGGTTTGAATCCTAGGTAAGGCACGTGTGTTTGTTTAAGTTAGTTCATTAATTAGTTTATAAACTGTCCCCTGATAAGTCTTCAGGCATAACACCAGAGGACGTTAAGCCTTTTCCAATTCCAATTTAAATTGAGAATATTAGTAACGACTGTTCACAGTGAAAACTTTTCAAATCAACCTTTGAAAAAATTCAAGGACAACCGCAGACCAAAATTACATAAATATTTGCTTGTATTCAGAAATTAAAAAAAAAGCCTAAACGTTTCTGTGTAGTGATTGCATAGAAGTCTTAGGGTAAGTCACTGTATTATCTACACTGTGAAATATATAATTTATGCAGCTTATTTGATGTGTTTCAAATATAAGAACACTTAAATTTTGCCCTTATGATTGTGAAAACTATGCAATACAATTTTTATCCTAGTTGTTGGAAATTACAAATTTTTGAGTACTTAGTGAGCATAAACTCTAATGTTTTTTTGTCTTCTGTGTTTCTTGCCATACAGGCAATTTGCATAATTGCAGGCAATCATTTACAGGGGTAACATAGAACATAATTTTCTAATTTATCACAAAATGTTAGTTTTCTTCTTGATACTTGCTAAGATTTTAGTAATTCTAGAGGAATTTTTTAAGTTAGTTTATTAGTGTTTGCTACTGTATTCCTGAGGAATGTCATTACAAAGTGAGATTGGCTGTGAAATGAAATATTTCCACTGTTCATGGATCGCATCACATTACTAATTTGGAATGTATAATTTGGTTTCAGGTGCCACAGCATTAGACTAGAGTTGAGACCAGTGTATTACCAAATGGTCCCTATGCCATGTCACAGGTAACAATTTCATTGTGTACTGGTAATTAGTATTTGATGTTATTCTTACTGATAGCTGAGTCATCCTTTGTGGGTTTGAGAGTAACGTACTCAGGCCTAACTCTCTTGCTATGCAGTTCTTTATCGTAATGGATGTTTCAGACCCAGGGATATCACGTAACAACGTAACAATAGTTAACTATCTTCCTGTGCAACTATTTACAACTAATTTTATTTTTACTGCCATTTGTGTTAAGATAGTGAATAAGCCATTTACAAGCGAGAGTCTTAAGTCATTAGGCAGCTGATATATGCATATATAAAAAAGAAATAAAATGGTTTCTAATTCACATGTAAAATGACAACGAATTAAACAATATTAACAGTAGCAGCATAAACCACCAAGGACAATGTGTTTCACTGGAAAATAACATGGATATAGTCTGTAAAGCATGATTAAAATAATAAAAGCCATAAGGAATTTCTATAATTGAACAGCAAAATAATGGCATTTTACATTCTGTACAGTGTGTGCTTACATATGATTTTTTTATTCCATTATCAACATTTTGACCGTGTGAAATATTTGAAATAGCCAGCACAGATACTCCATTCCTGAAACCTAAAATTTAATGAATATTTTTTATGACTCATCACTAGAGACCTGCTAATTTCACATTGTTATTTGATGGCAGGTTAGACTTTAAGCATGTGTATGTACTTACAGCTTTTGTCATTGGTCAATATTTATTTTGACACATACTGTGCAACTATAAACTGCTGATGATCAAATACTTCATATTATTGCAAGCAAATAATTTTCAGTACACTCAGAAGATAAGTGGCTTCGCACTGAGATAGTGGCCTATGAACAAATAACGCTGATGCATTTATGTACAGGACCGTAAAGTCTATGTTGATGCCAAGTAATAACACAAATTTCGCAGTTCCCTGTGACCACATAGGCTATCGCTTTATCACATAAGGTTGCATTGCTGTGTGCAGTGCCATGTATTGTGATGATTAGCGGCACACCAATATGACTTTACAGATTGCCGATTGTTGAACCCAACATTAGCATATACAGATTTACTTACTAATTATCTCTGCATATTTTTAACGAGGAAAAATAATTATGTTTCTCAGTAAATAAGAAAAAAAAATTGTATGTAAGTAAAAACAATTTAATCAGAAAAAAAAATATATATATATATATATATCAACATTAGGAACTAATAATACTCGCATGTGTGCCTTTATAATCCTCTGACATTTCTCTCACTTAATTAGGTATCACAAAATAGTTTTCTAAAACACTTAATAGCAACATGTTGAACACTGATGAGGGTGAAATGAGGTAAAGAGGGCGCTGCGATGGAAAGCAAGGGTGGTGGAAACTGGAAATCCCAGAGAAAAACCATCAGCCAAAGGAACTTCCACCATGCTTCCCTCATGCGAAAATCTGCATGACTTCTTCTGAGAACTGAACCCAATTTGCCTTGGTAGGAGGCAAGTATTCTGACTACTACACCACCATGTCTCCCCCCCCCCTTCCCCATCAGTATAGTGAATGGGAGGATTTTTAAACGTACACTTACGTTAGTCATATTCCATGTTATCTGTTGTTTGAATATGGCCCCAAATGTTAACATGCAGAATTATTACATAAGTAACTGGGTTCACAACTTTATTAATTGTTTTTTTTTTTTTTGGCTTAAAACTCTAACATAATCCCTCTTTGTTTTTCATATTATATTGTACTTTATTTTATTTTCTCTAAGATCTTGCTGTTAAGAGCCGCCCAAATCTCACTTCTGTACTTTATTTTTGCATTCATGTAATTTCTTTCCGCCTGAGCTACGGTACAATGCTAGATACTGATAGCAAGTTGGGATTTTTTTAAATACACCCTGTCATACGTTGTCACTTGATTTAGTTTGTAAACATTTTATGAGAGAATTTTGCCATGAAGATTTTAATTTTGTTTCCATTCAGGATTCACTTGGTGTAAGCCATGGGTACAAAATTTGAGACATTCTGTATATGTTGGCACCTGTGGGAGGCAGTGTTGCCACAGTTTCCCAAGAAGCAATGCATCTGTACCCTAGGAACAGTTTTGTTATTGAATTCGGAAATTGGAAAATTGCATGGGAAAACTACTCCTTGATGGAACCCCCAACCTCCGGAATGCAAGTTAAACATGCTATTGTGTGACCAAACATGCTTAGTATGTAACTTTTGTCAAGACTTAAGCTTGGTTCACAATTGAAAGCATAACAGTAACCATAGAACATAGGTTGTATACACAAGAATTGAGTGCTGTGATTTTTAACGTATTGATTTATGAGCGAGCCTAGGGGATGCGGTTGACAGAGCAGCTACAGCACTCGCCTTCTAACAAGGTGAACCGGGTTCGATTCCTAGCAGGGCCACTCCCTGAATTTTCACGCGTGGAAATCATGCTAGATAGTGCTGCTTGTTGGTGGGTTTTTGCAGGGATCTCCCATTTCATCTGCCATTGCATTCCAGCACTGCTCCATTTCCACCTCGCTTCACCATCAGCTCTCAAGACCCCATTATTAAGAACCGCACAAACACCTTCACTGCACTCCACAACTGCACATAACAGGTCATTTGCATGAGAGGCCTTGATATAGTGCATGGAGGGAATGTTTATATTTCTCCTTTTCTATATAGGCAATCAGTTTTTAGGGGCATTTCAAAAAGATTAATCCTATTTCAAAGTGCTATATTTCTTAAACAAATGAACATATAACCCTGGGATAAATTGCAAACAACATGTCTGAACATATAGTTTTAGATACATATAACTTTTAAAAAATGCCCCCTTCCAGACACATAGCATACATCTACACAATAATCATATTCTTTCCATACTTGTGTAAGCATGTCCGGTACACTGCAGTTACTGCTTTTGTGATGATGTTTATTAAGTTCATAAACACCCGTAACTAAAGGTCACACACAGAGAGATTGGGCGAACTTGGAGGTCAGTGGTGAAATGTCAATGATCCAGCATTGAGGAAGCTAATAGTTATGAAACGCTGAAACTCCCAAGTGCCAGTGCAGTGGTAATCCATTCTTCTGAAAAAGGAAATCAGCATCTGCTTTCAACTGTTGGAAAAGTCAGTTCTGCAATATTTGCAGACTTCCGTCACTGTGTTTCCAGGGAAAAATCACAGACTGTAAACCTATTCTCGAGAAATGGCACAAAAGACGTGCTCGAGTATTACATGTGGCTGCTTTAACCCCCATATTCTTACATTGTGATGGTTCACCTGTCCACTGAGACAAAATGTGGTCTGGACACAGAACTACAAATGTGAAAGAAAAGTGTCGTCTTCTGCTTCATTTTCAAGAATGAATTCACAAAATTCCACAAATTTTGTGGTTATTACCTCATTGGAGGGCCTGTAACAAATTAATTCTGGTTTCAGTGGTGGACATTACTGCAAAACATGCTAAAAAATCAGCCGAGGAATGAATGGTTAGTTCTCGGCTGGCACGAGTGGACTTCATTTGGCTGTGTTGAAAACTCTCCCTATGCTGAAGGTTTTTCATCAGAAACAGGGGGACAAGTTGATTTCTCTTTACATGAACAACCCTTTTCTTGGAACTTTGTTTCCAATGTCAAATGGTTTGAGCAGTAGGAAGCACAGTGCCATACTGTCAACGAAAATCTCACTGCACAGTTATCACAGACTCATTTTTGTTGAAGTGCAGAATGCAGAACACCTTCTGTGGGGTCATCCTCTCAATGTAGACTGAAGGCATCTTAGTTCAGACACCTATGAGGAAACAAATGAAACTTAACAATCCCCTCTTTCTAATGGTATGTATCTTAATCTTTATGTTCAGACATATCTTTTGCAATTTACCCCAAAGTTTTGTATTCATTTGTTTAAGAAAAATAGCACATTGCAATCAGATGAATCTTTTTGAAAAAATCTGTATATGTGTTTTCTAGCAAAAACTAAATAATAATTTGTTTTGTCATTTCTCTTTTCAGTGGGTTTATGATGTAATTCATTACTGCAGAAAAATAGTATCTGTTTCATCCTTTGGATTTTGTAGAAGCATTATGAGTTAAATAGAAATTCCATTATCAAAATCATGGTTCCAGCTTTCATTGGGAAGTATCTAATTTGTACAAGTTTATGTGTGTATATACACATTTACGTAAAAATGTCTTTATTATACAGTCTGTTCAGAAACTCACCCAAAATATTTTGGGAGGTGATTCCTTGTGGAAAATGAAGAAGACACATGTAATGCAACTTATAGCATAGCTCAACTTTTATGTAAGATATCCACCCTTGTGAATTTAGTTTATAAATAGTATTTTTACAAATATTGACTGTGTGGAAATAAAATACAATTATCGTAATCATTTTTAGTGTTATCGAGATCAACTTGTGAAAAAAAGATGTTGAGACCTTCTGCCTTAATAAAAATAATAGGGGTGGCCATCATCTAATTGTATACATTTGTTTTTCCTTCAAGTTTTATGGAATTTTGATTCTGTTCTATTGAGTGGTACATCCTACTTAACAACAAAAAGGTCCTCTTGTTGCAAGTGCCTAGGACCCACTGGTTCATTTTAAAATGCACACAAAGTTTTCAGCAGTTATGATACACTGCCCTGCATGTAGGCAATATGTCACACACGTAGAAGTAAATACATCGTAAGCAACAAATATTAGACCAACTTCCCACATGAGCAGCTGCCAAGATGTGTTACCCCATGAAAGACTCACCAGGACAAAAGCCATAACCAAGGCAGATTCACCGCTCCTATAACTGAGTTGCAAACATGGTCCCCAGGGCTGCATCCACTATCTGCAGTGGCACCTTCAACAAGTTGTGCAGCCATCACCAAGTTTTACACTGGTTGCTAAAACATGCCATTTAAACCATCAACTACCTATTTTTCTCTAAGTGGTCTCGACACCAGGTTACACTGTAAGAGGTGCCACACCTAAATGCCATCACTGCATTGTAAACTAAATCTTACACCTAAACATTAAATAGAGCATCGTCAGCATCTATTAAAAAAAAAGTGTCAACTTGCCCACGCCTGAGAAACCAATAGGAAAGAAGGTTAGGGCATCCATTAATCAATCTTGTTGAAGGAGGGGAGGGGGGTCCAAGCATCTGACAAGGCTCTTCTTTGCGGAGTGTATCTTACATCATTCTACACAGTGGTCTAGCCCCCACAAAGGGATCATGTACCACTGTGTCTCCTTCATTAGAGCGACCGCACCAAGGCCACAGAGTAGATAAATACACAGACATGAAATGTCGTAGTGGTTCCTTTGATATGGGCTCTGGCTGTGTGGCTCTCTGGAAATAGTCCTTGTTTCTGATTGGCTACTGTGTACTACGAAAGGTACCTTATTGGCTTGGCTGCTGACTGCTCTATGCCAAGGCCATCCCTTGTAGACATATTTTTGATTCTTGTGTGCTCCCCACAAAACACCATCACAACAGTTCACTACCTGGTTGCTGGGTCTCCACTTCTTGTCACAACCAATCAGAAAGGTGGGGGTAGGGGTTAAAGTCTTTCAAGTTCAGAATCTTAACACTTCAGTCAATCACAACCGCACCTACGAGTTAAACTATGCAGTCCAAATTTTTTTCTGAATTTCCTTTCCCTCATCATTTAAGGACTAACAGTTCCTTACACTTTGTCCAACCAAAAAATCTTAAGAGGTCCATCAAAGCAACAAGGAGTACATAACTACTCACAGAACACCTTCCCAGGGTTTCCTTTCAAAGCACCTGCTGCTTAGACCTTAAAATACCCAACGACACAAACTAACAAGTTATAAAAGTTTTTTCTAAAGTTTATACATTTGTAAAAATTTCTTTGACTTGTTCTCTTTTCCCCAATTTACGACAGTTCTCGCAACTAATATTAAAAAAATTACTTACCGGTTATTTAATAAAATTAATCCATAATCTTCCCCAGAAAAAACCTAATCTGCACAATAATTTGTTTTTGTCAAAAAGTAATCTGAGACACATTCTAAACAAAGCACACTTAACCCTAGCCAGAGTTATGTAATTGCAAAAATAAACAACATTTTTAAAATGTGTAATTTTCCGAGGGGCACAGGTCGACCAGCTACTGCACCCATACTTCATCGCTCACAAATTGGAATCCTGAAACACTTTGGCCAAACAACCACTACACATTCCGGGCATCCGGCCTGCACCCTTTAGCAAGAAAGTCTTAAAAACTATCTTAACCTTTTGTAACTTTTTTCAACAGAACTATTCAGGGGTAAATATCTCCATTGCATGCTGCTGAAAAGGTCCTGTCTGAGGCCTGATTCTTATCATCCCGAGCCAGCCAGAATTTGATTCCCGAACAAGCAAACCATCAATAGGCCACATCCTACTTTCAAAAATTCCAAGAAAGTATTCAAGCATGAATGGCCTCTACAGGAAGGTACAGTCACATGCTTTACCCAATGAATAGCAATTCACTAGTAATAAACATAACGTGGTACACTACATGCACAAAACATAAGCCCACAATAAATATACCTATTTAAACTGATTTAAACTAAGCTAATGTAAAAAGCTCCCCTTTAATTTGTATTTTGCTGTGGGAAAAAGATAAAGATAAAAGTAAATCTTTTACTTAATGTTATCGGCAGCTCCATGAGCTCGGTTCCACTCATAGTTTCCTCCAGATTCACTCATCCCATTCGCCAGGAAATCTCCCCTCTAGTTGGACTCATGACTGCCTCATGTGTCCAGTAAAAAGCCTCTTCCTTGCCATGTTCCTGTTACACCAGAGCTCACTGAAATACTTGAAATTAGACACTAAACATCGTCGTATACAAAACAAATAACACTGCCTTTTCACATTTTATTTTCTTTATACGGGTCTGGAAACTACTGTCAAAATATTAATTGTTATAGCTATACAGTTAGCTCACTGTTCCCGTATTTTTTTCTATCACATTTTTTTTTCTGCCATCTCTGACAGAAGTGAAGCTAACTCCTTGTGAACACTTTATGGCCCGGCTTACCTTGCTACAAATTTGGCCATTGTAATTTATTTTCTGTACTTAACCACACCGCATCCACGAAAAGTATTCCTTTCATTAGGTTTGTGACATAGCGAAGTCCGACTGTGCCTAACAGACCTTTGAAACTGTTCCACTACATTCCCCATTGTCAGCATTGTCCCAGCTGCTATCTAGTGAATTCACACCTCACCAGTTACAAGAACCTTTCATAAACAACATCCTCCTTCATGGTCTCTTACCATTGTACATCTACTGTGTCCATCTCCAAAGGACAATACATTTTTCTTTCAAAATTTTTTGGGGTGTAGCCCCCCAAGGCTTCTTGTCAGCACTCCCTGTGTTCGGAGTCTACTGCAGCGCCATAGCCTTGTTCCCTCGGTTTCACTTCTTGTTTTATAAATAGTTCCTTCATCAAGGGATTTCAATTCAGAACATGACCTGACCAAAATAACTCATTTAACTAGTAAAAAAATAGTTCTTAGAATTAAACGACACACTTTTTTCTGAAATTAAATAAAACGTAAAAATATTTACAAACATACAAAATTAATGCAAACATAGTAAAATTTAGCTTAAAACAACACTCTTGAACTTCTAATCTAATTAAAATAAAACAATGTAACAGTTAATAATGTACAATTTGATGTATCAGTTTAATCTACTGCACTGTAGCCGAGCGGGAAGTGGGTCAGTACGCCACAGCATACAGTTAAATCTATTGCATCAGACATCAAACACCTTTCATTATGCTAGGGCCTGCTAGAGTATGCTCGCTGCATCCAATCTTGGTGCAACCTACATGCTATTTACAAAACTACTCTAAACGTCCAATACACAAAATTTAATGATTGTCTATTTATTGCTTAATTATTTATTTGCTGATCAAAGCCAATCATTAATATACACACAGTTAACATAATTTATTTCTGTTTTCAAATACACTGCCATTATTTCACCTACAATACAGATAATGTAATAAACCTCACAGTATACTACTTAAAAGCCTCATAAGAAGATATGTTAGGAAAACTTTTACAATGTAATTAATTAACAAATAAACAAACAAAAATTACTTTAAAACTTACAGTGTATGGTTACTACTCAAAATGTATAATTAACCATAATTGTATGTAAATTTTGGAAAAGAAAATTATTTCAAAGCCCTTTCATTTAGCACACCTCTTTATACTTGAGAGGATAAAACTATTATTGATAACCGGCACCTCCATTAAATACAATGGAACATTTTCCATCAGAAGAAGAAAACCTAATGCTTCTCCATTGTGTGCTCACTCTCAGGGGGTCAACTTCAGGTCTCACCCCTCATATCTTAACCAAAAGGGAGCAGAGTGGTTATTTCTCATATATTCACATCATATCAGGTAAAGCACTCACATTTATCACCTAGAGAGAGGTTTCATCTCCGGGAAAACATTTCCAGCCTATACAAGCCATCATAGTGTTAATCTGTTAAAAATTTAATAAATATAGGCTAATTCTTAATAAACTTTATGCAGTTGGTTTCTAAAAAAATTAACTTATTTTTATTTAACTCTACTAACAAAAACATAGATCTGTTACACCCAGCTAGTGAGAAATATTAGCTAACAAATAAGTGTACTAAATAGATGAATCACTCACAAAATTTTATCACTAATTTCTGTAAAATGATAAAAGTGGGTGGGTTTTTTCCAGATAGTCTTCTCTGGTTCACAACCTAATCCTGTAAGTAGTTATAAAATGGGGCTGCTAGGGCAATGGATCCCGGCGGAGAAGCTGAGGAGCCACCAGCTATGACGTCACAGGCAAATGTTGCGCTGAGTGACCTTGTTGGATGCTCATCTTCCCCCTCACCACTACCCATCCCATGGCCGGCCATTCCCAGCAACCCGTAACCCTAAAAATTATTTTAATAAAAATTATTTTAGTAAAAGATTTATTTAAAAAAATTAATAAGAACTTAAAATATTGGCTTGCCACCTTCAATCTCTAATAATGATTCCCTGTTTGCATATAAAAATAAATGTTGACAGTGTCGCTGCATATCAAAATGTTTTTTTAATTTATGTATTTGTTTTTATAATTTTTTTTAAAAAATGGAAGTGAGTTTTATTGCCACAGTGTTTATGGCGTATAACATTATTTGGGTATACTGATCCCCTTCCCCACTGACAAGCCACACTAAGGATTTTATAAAATAAAATAATAAAAAAAAATATTTTTTTTTGTTAAAATATATTTTTATAATTAAAAAAATTTAAATTCATAACTATACAGTGTTATATATCACCGGACTTGTATTTTCAAGTAGAATACAATCATTATGTCATAGTGATTATGTAACCCAATGACAACCGCCAAGCACTCATCTATACACACAACTACGAAACCTCCATCTCCCTCCTCTCCCTCCCAAAATTAATCATTGGCCTTACGTAACAAATTATCCCTCCACTCATACCACATCTACTGTCCATTTTTTTCAATATTTGCCCACTAGAGCTTGCTGTTGACTCATGTTTAAAGCATCAGCCACCAGAGATAATTTACTTTCGGCAAGAGTGCTATCAACTTATACTGAATGGCGACGAGGTCCATACTTGCAAAGTACATAAATTGACATATTTAATCTTGGTTTATTTTTCAAAATAAGTATTTTTCTTATTTTTAAAATAATTTTGTATCAAAGTAGGTAGTTTTTATTGTCAATGCATTAGATGATAGACTACGTATATTCCCAAGACCATCTATGCAAATTCAACCAACATTGTACCGTTGTAAAATTTTTCCAAAATGTTACGTCATAATATTTTCCATATTTTACCTAATTTCATATATTTTAAAATTTTGTCTATTCCAATTTTAGGGTAGTTGTGTTATTTCAGTCACATATTCATGTACTGGGAGATAGTACAGAGTTTACTTTGCTGTCAAGCCTGGCAGGAAGCTGGTCGCTTGCTGCAGAAAGCTCAGCTTGCAAACAGGATGTTAGCTGACACTTGCATTTCTGAAGTGTGGGATGCTTCGCGCTGTACCTTGTCCGCTCTACATGCCAGAGGTGCAACACATGTAATTTCTTGCTGTAGAACAGTTGTGCGTAGTTGGGGACCGTTTGTGGTTCCCCCCAGTGCTTTCTAAATTTTGTCACCTTTGTGTCCACACGCAATTTTGTATCCTTCTACCATTGCTAACTGTTTTCTGCCTGACTCTCTGCACAGACTGTGGTAGCGACATGACGTCCTTGAATTTCCCTCCGGGGCGTGTAGGAAGACTGCAGTCATCTTATATCCCCCAGCCTACCATCTTGGCCGCAGACAGCTCATTCTGCATTAGCGTGAGGTAGTTTTTTATCACGGTCGTTATGCCGACATCTCTTGTCTGGTCCACCTCGACACCGTTGAGCAAATACAAGATGCAATCTGTAAGGTGGAGAATACTATTGCTCATTATATTCGTTGTTGCCGGGTTGGATCCATCTTCTTTCATCAGTGTCCCCCTGAATCGCAGGAATGACTGACAAGGAAGAGTGCAGATATCTTGATATTGGACCGCTATCTGAACTTCCAATGGTAATGCGTATGGCCTGATCAGAAATGGCTGGTATGAGTAAAGTTTCATTTTTGTGACGCTGTCTTGAAAAACGACTGGCTAGTCTATGTTTATGTAATCTTCCATGGTGATCTACCTTGAATCCAAGACTGCGAAGGAAGATCTCATTTGCGTGTGTAAACACCTTGGTGACCTGTGGCGCACTGATAGCCGGTTTGATGAGGTGCTCTGTTGTATTACTTCTTGTTGTGTAACCCTTATTCCCATTTTCTCAAATGCAAGCGTATGGTGATGTCTTCATTTTTAAAGTTCACCAACTCTCCATGCTGGTCTACGATTGTCTTGACCACCTCATGTGCTCTCTTTGTGACAACTGGAATGTAAATTATGCTTTGCGGTGCCATAACCAGTTTAAAACCTGGAGGGATCATCAGCGAAAACTCGTGTAGGGTATTGCTCTGCCTACTGTTGAGATATGTGCCACATGCCGAATTGCAATTCATTCATATCACATTAACAGGCAAGATGTTTACAGGGTGCAATGATTTGTGGGTTTTGCCACATTCATATATGCGTGGTTCGAACCCCAGCATTGTTCCGATGGAATCCGGTTTCGTAAAGTTTATATCTCCACTGCGACTGATTACACTCTTCAGAGTATTGGAATTTCCATGAAGTTCGAAGTCTGTGTTGGGAGACAGCAAATCTTCTATGTACCTTGCAATGTTGTCTAGTTCGTAAGAGTCAACAGGCAATGTTACCTTGTCGGAGACATTACCGCTTTTCACGAGGTACATCTCACAGTTTTTTTTATTAATGTATGGTATCGCATTGTAGGTTTGAAAGTCAACCAAACCTATGTACTTTCCCCCCTTCAGGTCGAGTGGAGGGAAGTGTACCGCACATAGCTCGGAGCTACAACTCATCAAGGTAAGGATTATTGACATGACTGGTTGTTTCCTGTCTATGCATGGCCATTTTATTCACTTACTTGCATGAAGGAACAAGGAAGCAAAGACAAAAGTGTCTGCAGTTCCATGTGTTCGGCATCTGCTCCATCTCTTACTTTAAGTCAGTTTTGAATTTTTCAGGTACCGTCGCAGTTCAGGTGGAGGACGCAAATTTCCAAAACTGTCATAGTAGTATTCATGTTTTCCAAGTTCACATAAGTTACCCAGAGCATACTGGGCCCAACTGTCATGTCCAGGTTGATTACGGCACATTCGTCTTATTTGGTTTTAGGGGGCAAAGCATTTCGTATAAACACTCAAAGAAACATAAGTATCTTCAATTTGTGTGCAAACAGTTGCAAATTCAAGTTTGTTAGTGGCCATTTTGGTAGAGATTTCATTAACGCCTCTTCCTGCTGCGTCATATTCGCACACTTCTGCCTCCTACTGGATATGGCCTTAGATAGAGGGCTTGGACTTTTTTTTGCCCATGGCAATAGTTTCCATATTTGCATTGTGCCTTTGGACCTCAGGCAACTGCTTCTGTGTGGTTGATGCAGTTTAGACAGCTTGGACAATAACACTCATGACCCCGATTAGACCTCCTGTGTGCACTGAGTGTAGACAAAAGCAATGGCAAAAATCTGCCAGTAGATGTTTTCTTGGTCTTGCATGCTTTTCTTCCCTTCATCACCACTTTTAATTTCACTTGTGCCTTCCGCTTGCTCTTTGCACCCATGCTCATCTTCACCTTGGCCTTTATCACGTTGGAAATGCCCCACGCTGCTATTTTTTCTCAGAGTCCAGCATCCGGTGCACTGTGTATTTATTTATCTTCAGTGCAAGTGTCTTTTCTTCCAAATATCAGGTTTCGAGATCCTTGTGCTGGGAATAGGTGATGTTGTGCTGCTGGCAAGCTTCGTCCAGGATGTTGATGCCCATTTCATTGCATGACAACCTGTCAGCTAGCTTCGTTCCCGGTCCGCATAACCTGTGCCCGGAAATGTGCCGCTTGAATAATAGATTGTTGATCAGCATATCAGCAATTCTGCTTCTAGCTATTTTTTCACTGCTTCGAAACATTGCTGTGAACTGACCTAACAACTTATAAATTTGCCCCCTTTATACATTTTTGTTTCACTATCGTTCTAGACTGGGAACAGTAGGGTTGTATCACATATTGAAATGTGACATTTCAATGCAAAATATGCCAACGACAGTTTACACGATGTGATAATTTGAAGAGACATTCAACTACCAAGAAACATTTGTCTGCCAAGAAAATGTGCATAATGTCATCAGAAGGCTTGTTTATGTTACCTCCTCCCCCTCCTTTCCCCTCTTCCTCCCCTCCCCACCGTATGATATAAAACAAGCAGAAGAAAATAGTTTACAGATAGTCAAGCAGGGTATTAATCTTCCCCTACAAGTTAGCGAGGAAGATGCCAAACTCTCATGTGACTCTCATCATGGTGAGCTGTTACCCGGTACTGTGAGGTGTATCATCGTGGGACCATCCAATTGTGGCAAGACGCGCATGCTGTTAACTTTGCTCCAGCAACCGAAATATCAGTGCCTGGCACGTGTACTACAGGCCGTGGATGGTATGAAATATTTCCCTTGCAGCAATAACGAAGCCATCATGCCACTGAGTGAAGCATTGCCAAACTTAGTGTTTATTTTCAAAGATGTAGCATGCAAGAAGCAGAAGTGCATCCAGGAGTACTTAAGCATGGGGCGGCACACGTACATGGACTGCATGTACCTCGGCCAGACTTATTTATGCATACCCAAACAACTTCTTAGCAACAATTGTAATGATGCTTGTCACATTATAGCCGCCATATTTGTAGCATTCTACATCTTGGTATGACAAATGGAAATTACCACTTGTTTAGCTCAGTTGGTAGTAAGTAACATGAAACTTTAAAGGCGCCAATAAATATAAATAAAGTCCAATGATTGTTTATTAATTTGTACTTTTATTTATCAATCCAATGAAACAGTTTACATACAATCGTCAGGTATAGTCCAGCTCATATAAGAAGGCCAGATTCTGACAGGTCTGCGAAAGTAGCGCCACTGTTTACATCTGACTACATATGATTATGTATCCTTCCACCATCAGCTGGTCCATCAAGTCGGGGCTGTATTTTTTATCAACACGCTGTCAGCTAATCCACTTGCCATTGTACTGTAATGCTAAACAAATTTTAAGATATTTCAAGACTGACGTCTCTCTAAAAAAATAAGTAGGTTATAAAAGTAAAAATATAAAATGTTGTAAATAATTAAATATTTGCAAACTCTTTTTTAATTTGTCCAAGATAGTCAAGTTGGGTTAACATTTGCGAGATGGTCTGTTGTATCTGTTATCACACTTTGGATGTTATAGCTAATATATTCGAGTTGGAAATATGTGACGTGGAATAACGTTAGAATTGCTTAAAACCTATTCATGCGTGTCCCAACTTTCTACGAACACAAGGAAATGGGTTTCGATAGAACAATATGGCGTATAATTTACGTAGACGAACGATTACCGGCCGAATATAAATTACTTGTACTCCAAATCTTAGTACACTAAATATATGTTACTTTAAAAATAATTCAGAGCTCGTGGAAAAATATAACTATTGGCATCTGTTTGTAAATTCGTTATACATCGCGCAGGAAAGCGGTTCATTTCTGGCTGGTAGTACTTCAGAAAAGAGCCGACAGATGGAGCGCACAGCACATCACGGCAAAGTTTGAGCAACCCTTTTTTGGTCAACAGATAGCATCTTTTTTAAATTTGATAGTTCGTATATTACAGGCTGGAAATATATTTCAAATTTGTGTCGTTTCGTCAAATTATTAGAAAAAATAATTCAACAATGTTATGCAATATTTCTGTACGTGTTGAAAGCGAGGTTGGAGAGGGATGATACAACGTGAAAAAGCTTTCCGAGGTTAGCACAACTTCTGAAAACTTTTCTACGTCGTATTGTTCTATTGTGCATTTCATTTTGAACACCTATACATTACTACATTATCACAAAGTTTAGTTTTTAACACTAACAACCATTGTTTTGTGACCTCGTAAAATAAAATGTATTAATAAATCTAGGAACTCTTTATTATCGCGTATTTTCTGCTAGTCTAATGTGAGTCGGCAGTGCACTCAGAATAGCCAACGTAATTTTAACTTTTGTACGTTCGTGCATCAGCTGATACAGGATTTTGTAAATGGCACTTTGTTTGTTTTGTATACGTCAAGTGCCACTCACTGACTGTTAGAATCTGGCCTTCTTATATGAGATGGAATATATGCAGAGTACGAACCAGTTTACAGGCAAACCAACAGAGAGCAGCGCCACAGTCGTATAATTATTCATTTACATCTCAAAAACTTGTCTCGCAAGAAGAAAAACAGAGGCAGCGACCTCCCACACTGGTGGAGAAATAATCGAGCAAGTTCAAGTTTGCCAGTGTGGGGGTTATGCGCCACGCCCGACGCGGCCTCGGCAAGTGTTGGTTATCGACTGCTCGAGCACTGAGAGTCTACTGCTCGAGCACTGAGTGTCGACTGCTGTCCGGCGATATGCACACGAGTATTTGTCTCGTGGCTACCCCCACTCCTCATGCCAAATAAGGTATTGCGTGGGCCAGCTTTCCCACGCTATCCGAACTGCATAGTTATCCGAACTGCATCGTCAGTAAAAGATAATCTAAACCTTCTAGAACACAAACTGTTGACACAGTTCAGAAAGCTTCTATCATTAATGCTGACGCTTAACAAAAACTAAGATTTCGAAAAAGCAAACGTATGTCCGAAAAACAAACTACCACAGCTTTAACTTTGAATCCCAATAAAATATTATGAAGCTTTGCAAAACGAAAGAACATGAACCACGTATTCCGATTATTAATATATTGCGTCGTTACACAATGTGAATGTGTTGGTGCAGTTTTTCATGGACAATATGAATTTGTGACACGTGTATGACAACCATGTTAATATAGATATGATGTTATCGGATTTCAAGAGCCTGTGATTTTTGTGCTGGAAAGACAATTATGCAGTTTTGGTGATTGTAAATGACTGGCCTCTATATGATTGCAGGTACCAAAATGGCTTCAATCAGTTCATCGTCGACCGTTGATAATGAGTTACAGCATATCAAAATTCAGGCAGAGTAGCATCAAGCTGCGTCTTGACAAAGACAAAGATGTAGGTTGCCTCGTACCAAGAAATTATGGAACTTACGATGCTGGTAGAAGAATAAGTCAAAATATTGGCGCACCCAAACGATCCAAAGATGGTGCTACTGAACATTTCATCCTTGAAATTAGCAATGGCATTATCTTCGAATTACACATTGTGTTGTCTGGACAGAACAAATTCTTTTGCACTTACTTATCTGATTTCAGGGTGAAGATGGATCATGTGAAGACGGAGAGCGTTCATGATTTGATGGCCATGGACGAGCATGTAACTAGTGTTCAAAGATAAATTTACCGACAGATTGAATGTGGCACTGGCACAATATGAAGAGAATTTGAAAGTGCTGAATGATTCCATATAGCATGCATTCACAACCTCGATTTCCTGCCTTGCCATGGATACGGATATTCAAAAACAGCAGGGACATATTAGATGCCTTCAGCAACGTTTGGAAAGGATAGAAAATTGTTTGTCAGAGACTATAGACTAAACCTATAAAAGAGAGCAGCAGTAACCATTTTTATTTTATTCAATGCAATGTCGGACATTGCTAGCAACTTGCATCAAGCAATTCAATCGGTTCACTCAAAGTATTTGCGTGCCAAGAGAGCCAGACTTTTGTGCAATCTTATAAATGAAGAAATCTTTAATCCCTTTTCTCGCTGTTTCACTGTACTCAGGGAGAGCAATGGAGCACCCATAGTCGTGAAGACCAAATTCGACGATACTGTTCAACCTACGAAGTGAAAACATGGTGACGTACAGACAGATTGGGGCAATAAACCAGATGTGGATTTGGCACACAATAAATAGGTACAGAAGAGAGCCCTCAAATCCAAAGCTCTGGCTCGTCTGTACCTACGATCGTACATATCTCGCGATAATGATACAACACGGTTTATGCAGGTACAACAATAAATGGTTCCTTTGTGCTGATGAAATACAGTTTCTACCAGGTGGGATCATCCAAGTAGGTAATTACAAGATGCCTGGAACTCCTGAGCTTTACAAACTTCTATTTCACAAGGAGCCTAGGGAGTATACTGATAATGATCTGATGGAATACAAGACGTTGCTTAAACTCACACATACACTTTACCAAGATAACTGTCCTGAGACAGATGCTTATAAGGACAAAGATCAAACAAAAAATACAAAATTCTCGCAGGTCTTTTCAGTGGCCTAGCACTGCTAATTGGGGAAGGTCCAAAGAAGATAGATGCTAACAAGAACATTGACTATGTGTTTTGGGATGACCAAAATGAACTCGCAGTTAGGCTATGACTACTGGTTGCTTTGCAAAGTGTTGGAAATTACTAACACACCAATGAGATTATATTCATCGTCAAAGAACTGAAGAAGGGATGCTATAAATGATGAGTAGGTTGGGAATCACCCACGAACTGCATGCAGCCACCATGCCCAACTACTGTCGTCACAAGGTCATGATTTGCGGTATGAATGGCCTGTTTCAAGCCGACCTCCTCAAGATGATTCCGTATGCTTGAGTCAACAAGTGCTACAAATACATGTTGATAGTCATCGATGCCTATAGCAAATTTGCCTGGCACAGGCTGGTCAAGTAGAAGAATGCATGCAATGTCACCAAGGTCTTGGCAGATGTGTTGCGTGAAGGCGCATCCCGACTAATCTGCAAACTGACCAGGACAAGGAATTCTACAATGTGAAGTTCACAACCCTGATGAGGAAACATGAAACATAACATTAATAATTGTTCCACGTACAGCAATCTTAAAGCATCTATCGTCATGAGATTTAATAGGACTCTGAAGTGCAGAATGTGGAGGCATTTAGCTGCAAATGGCAGCTACAAGTGTTTGAAGCTATTGCCACAACTCGTTCACAAGTACAATTCTACCGTTCATTCTACCACTCGCATAAAGCCCAAAGACGCCAAGGACGACTTCCTGCTTCGGACCGTTTTTGCTATTCTGAAATGGAGGAACCCACGTAAGCCTAAAGCCAAGATCGACGACCTGGTGCAAACAGAAAGCACCAACACATCCACATTGTCGCTAAAAAGTTGTTTGGGTATAAAGTTAGGTATATTACCGGATCCCGCGGGCAATGAAGATTTTTAGTGTCTTAATACAACAGAGAATAAGGTGAGGTATAATTTTAATAATGTCAGTTGTCAATGTATCGGTACTTGGGATTATAGTGAAATTAAATTTCTTAGAGTTGATACACACGGAAGCAAAGAATTTTTGGAAATGTGTTAGCTAAATTTACACTATTTCCAATCAAAAGGAATTCATTGCATTTTATTCATTGAGAAATTAACAACTGGTAAATCATCTCAAATAATTTAAAATTTATACAGGATTACGTTATTTTTTAATTTCAATTGGCAGCCATAAAGTTTGGTGGGAGAGAGTTAGTGAGATATTTGGAGGTGTTGTTTGGTAGGTCCTTAGAGGAGGGTAAGTTGCCACAAGGTTGGAAGGAGGCGTTGTTGGTTCCAGTGTACAAGCAGGAGGAGGCTTGGCAACTACAGACCGGTGGGTCTCACATAGAGTCCAGGAAAGGTAATGGAGAGACTGGTGGTTCAGTATGTGGTAAATGTCATGAACGAGAAGAATTGGTTGCAGGAGTCCTAACATGGTTTCAGAAAAGGATACTCATATGAGATGCAGCTGGTTGGGCTGTTAGAGGATCTGGTGCAGGCAGTTGATGAGGGGAAGCAGTAGATGGCTGCTTCATGGACTTTGAGAAGGCATTTTGTAAGGTGCCCCATGAGACTTTGTTGAAGCAAGTGAACTAGCTGATACAGGACAAGTGGGTAGTGGAATGGATTGGGGACTTCCTCAGGGGGCGAAGACAGAGGGTGAAAGTGGGGAAGACAATATCAGAGGTTATGTCAGGGGTACCGCAGGGAAGCGTCCTGGGCCCTTTGTTGTTTACCATAGTGGTTAATAACATGGGTTTGGGGATTAGGGGGAAAATAAAATTGGTTAGGGATGATTGTGTATTGTATGCAAAAGTGGGAGAGAAGGATAACTTGCAGGCAGACATTGACAGGATACGGTCATGGACCATGGCTAATAAAATGAAGATAAATGTAAGAAAGACTAAGGTAGTGAGGTTTACAAGGAAGAAGGTGATAAGCAGAGACATGTACAGATGGCAGGGGCAATAGATAGAGGAAGCAGCAGAATAAAAGCATCTAAGGATTGTATTGCAGGGAGACCTTAGATAGAGAAAACTGGTAGAGAGGGTGGTTATAAAGGGAAGAAGGAGAGTGAGAATATTCAGAGGGTATGGAGAAGAACGGAGTGGGGTAGGCAGTCTATGCTTGTGAGGTCTGTGAGGGAGTGGAATGTGTTGCAGGAGGAATTGGTATCTGTGAGGGGGGTTGGAAAGTTCAGGAAGGGTGTAGAAGGGGCATTTAGTTGGGAGAGGTGAGTGAGTTTGCCACCGGGCGGTAGCCCAATCGTGGGTGATGGCTATATATTTGTCTATGACATAGAACTACAAAACCATTGTTTCAATTAGTAGAGACATTCATGATCCTACTATTTTAAAAGTTGTTAGAAGTATGCATGAAAGTGATATTACAAAACATTTTATTGTTGAAAAAGATGATGAAATTACTTTTAAATTATATCTAAGTACTTTCAAATAAATATATGTATATGTGTTGTATTTAATGAGTTATAAAATTATCATATAATTTTTTTCTTTATTAAATGGCTAATACGTGGTGCATCAAGTGCAAAGCTATTACTGGTAATAAATAGGTATATAATAAATTAAACTCAATTCATTTTTAATTTTTGTATCTAAAAAATTTATAGTCTAAAACCTGATAAGAAAATAATTCAATATAAGAGGGGATATAATTAACAAATTACGTAAGTTTGTTATAAATAATTTTCCAAGAACACAAATATTACTTGTAGTATTGATTATCTATGGCAAACTGATCTCGCATAGACAAATTCAAGTAATTTAAAGAAGTATAAAATAAATAATGTGTACAAGTATATATTAATTATCATAGATTACTTGTTATAACATATGTCTTTGCTGTACATGTAGTATAAAACAGACTAAGCTTCATATACAGTGATACAATTTTCTGTTCAGGTCGGCCATGGTGAAATGAGCTAAAATTTTCTCTTGTCATCCTATGTTTGTCCGATTCAGCCTCTTATGTGTTCAGTATTTCTTGGATTTGAGGTCAAAGTAACCAAGGGAAAACATTTATGACTCTCAAAAATAAACAAATAGTTTTAAGAATGTTGGTTCCCTATTGTACATTTATTACATTGATATTGAACTTACAAACTTAATTTTTAATATCTTGTTTATTTACTTTTTGGTTATAATAAAATACAATATTTTTTTTTGCTTTAGTGCTTTATATTCTAAACATAACCCCTTGCTAAACTAATCAAAAGGTTTTGGGTGCTCCTGTTTATTTGGCAATCCTACTACAGCAGTAGAGCTTGCCAAAACTCCATTCAGAAAATTATTTTACCTGTACAATTCCTGGAAAATCATTGAGGGCATTACCTAAGTGACCAGAGAGCAACTTGACTTTGCCTGTCACTATACTTCCTGTTAAAAGAAAATAAATGTGCCAAAAGTTCAAAAAGAGTGGCTAAATTGAACAAACTTTCTGTTACTTACACAAGCACCACTTTAGGTGAAGATGATTAGTTTTAAATAAATGTGAGTTAATGTTTTTTGCTAGTTGGGTATTTTGGACAATACTGTATGACATTAAAGTAAATTGAGTGGGGGATGAGGCCTGAAATTTTCTTTTTAGAAGTCAAGTGTTATATTGCTTGTGCATTTAAGAGAATTAAACT